>JANRGW010031616.1:0-169239 GCA_024733675.1 Psilopsiagon aymara | reverse complement strand
TCAGCCTGGAGAAGAGAAGGCTGCATGGAGACCTCATAGCAGCCTTCCAGTATCTGAAGGAGGCTATAGGGATGCTGCGGAGGGACTCTTCATTAGGGACTGTAGTGAGAGGACAAGGGGTAACGGGTTCAAACTTAAAACAGGGGAAGCTTAGATTGCATATATGGAAGTTCTTTACTGTGAGGATGGTGAAGCACTGGAATGGGTTGCCCAGGGAAGCTGTGAATGCTCCACCGCTGGCAGCGTTCAAAGCCTGGTTGGACAGAGCCTTGAGTGACATGGTTTAGTGTGAGGTGTCCCTTTCCATGGCAGGGGGTTTGGAAGTAGATAATCTTAAGGTCCTTTCCAACCCTAACTACTCTATGATTCTACTGAAGTGTTAGCCTGCTAGTCGTATGGACACAACTGGAACAACTCTTTACCACAAGAGTACACTGTTGTATTGTCATAACAGCGTCAAAATTTGGAGCAAATTCTACTTAGAATTCACCTGGGTTTGATTTTTAGCTTGTTTAGCAAGTAATCACAATGTTAATCTTCCCTTCCTGATCACATCACAGCCAGCAAATAAATTTTTTAAGAATATTTACTTCTGACAATCAGCTACAAAGATCCTGCATCAAATGTCAAATCAAGTTTCCAAAAAAGACTTCTCTGGGTAAGAAAAGCAAAGGCTTTTGACTAATTCCAAATCCATTTTATGTAGTAAAATTCAGATGGAACAGCTCAGACCACAGATATACTTTGAACAATCTCAGTTGAAAGCTGAAAAATTCCGCACAAGTACAAAAATAGGTATGACCTGCTGCTGAGGTTTAGGTTTATTATGCTGAAAAGTTTTGACTCAATCAGTTTGAACCCGTAGATTCACAGTGAGAAGAAGAACTAAACTAAGAATAGCCAGAAACTGCTGGTATGTTCCAGGTAGAAGTGTTATTACTCCGCACTTATTGCAAAATATGCAATAGGAAGACTCCATCTGCCAGAAACAATATCTGTCTCTGCTGAAAAGAAAAACCTAGAAAAAGTTTCAAAGCCCTTTTAATAGTCTTATGAACTCTTTCTTTAATAGTCTTATGACCTCTTTCTCCAAATGCGCGATATACAAAAGAATCTTGGGAAGCACGTTGTAAGGACTTCAATGTTTGAAAATTGGTTGCTCTTTTTTTTTAAAACAGCCTGTGAATTTACGAACATATAAAACACATTTGTAGCTTATTTAAGTTGATTAGATTCCTCAAAGTCTGGCATAACCAATTTGATAGCTAGTCAAACCCCACAGTTTTCCTGTTTGAAAAGAATATTTCTATTAAAGTAGATTAAAATACATTCTACGTCTCGGATCACGATCAGCATTGTGCTCCTTGGCAATTAAAAACAATTTTTCTGAGTTTTCTTTTTAACTTCTCCTAACTTTTTAGTTTACGCCAAAAATAAAAAACTACAGAGAGGAAAAATTACATTTAGCAACCTTCTCCTTTATCCTACTAGATACTATGTGAGAAAATCCATCAACTGGGATCAATTCTTAAGTCTTTTACAACCTGTGCAAAACTTGCATCAGTAAGAACCGCATAAAAGGCTGAAGAAAACTACTGGAATTTTATTAGCTCTTTAATAAAAGTAATACTATATTAACATTTGTTTCATACATGCACTAAATATTAACTATTCACACATGCATTTACCTGGCATTCAAGTTATTTAAATTCCCTCTTCTGTGAGCCCAAACAAAGCTAACATAATAGACCCTTTGATATTAAGGCTGAGGTAAGCAGATTTTTTGCTAGAAAAACACCAAACAGGTTGAGATTTTCAAAACAAGCCAAGGAATTTAGACACATTTTTCATTCATTTACTGGAGCCTGCATATCAAAATTATGTAGACTACTAAACCAAAAACATCTTGAGCACTTTGTACCTTCATGCTCCTGTTTTTCTTGTTAAGAAGCTAAGAGATGGCTAAATAATATTTTGCAAGTGAGAGGAGAAAAAGCAAGCTTAGATTTGTTAACCACAGCTGTTTCTACAAGTGAGTTTTGCCCCTGATAACTGCATTTTGCAGGGGTCATGGTGGTGTCATGTCAGGGTTTTTGACAAGGCGGGAAGATGGGGAGGTTTTAGAAACATTCTGACTTTTGACTAAGAAGTCAAGAAACCAACCTGGTGTTTCAGCTGGTCCAACAGCACTTCACACTGTGTTGTGGAACAAAGATGTTAAGCCTCCTGCAGCAATTTTACAGCACATTTCTAGCACATTTCTGCAATAGCTCCAACTCAGTAAAGTTTTTGTGGTGTCTCAGAATAGAACACCTTATTTGGTTTGGGATACAAATTCACTAAACACGGGAGTTACCTATAAGCCAAGAGAGGCCAGATTCAGATAATGCCTACTCATTTCAGAAACAGCAGCAAACTCTGAGACTTCTTGAGAAATAAGGCACTACTTATCAGTTTCCAATTTGAAAACCCAGTTACCAGATTTTACTAGTAGAAATGCCAGGCCCATACAGCCAACCACCTATTCCCTTTTGAAAATACAGTAATATGAAAGATCATGTTAACTGGGTATATAAGCTGCTGCCACACCTGAAAGCAACATTTCTGGGGGAGCAACAACTGCAAAGACAAAGACAGAATACAACTAAGTATTCCTATTGGTCTTAATACAAGATTTTCTAACTACCCTATCTGTCCAGCTCACAGGTCTGTGCCTGAACACTAATCTGAATTTTGAAACTGCACATGAACAAAGAATGAGACAGCACCATATTATTATTCTGCCTATCAAGAAATTAAACATTATTCCACTATGCCCCAATGCCCTGCATTTCCATATACTAACAGAATATCTTGTGACAAAGAAATCTGTCAGAAAACAATCCAAACTTCATGGGACCTGAAAGAAGTATTCTGAGAGGACACTAAGCTTCAGATAAATGATTGAAATCTAACTCTTTTCCCATGTAAAGAGCTTAAAGCGGTAAGTTAAACAAAAAGAAAACTCAAACTGCTGTTTTGTTTTTTATAACAGCATAAAGAAAAAAATACAAGACAGTATTCAACTTTGAAAAGCTATCAAAATTGATGGGAAAACCTCCCAAATATCATTTGTACACTAAGACTTGTCAAATAAAAGGCAATGCCAAATTCCTAGATGTCAAATACATATATATAGAAGAAAAGTATATCCTTGCCTTTTTGTTCTTTAACATAGCTCTCCTTACAGTTGTGCATGAGCTGCAGAATCCACTGATGTTGAGCACCAATGCACTGCCAAGCAGGGTCCCCAGGCGCATGAAGATCAGAAAGATATCTGTAAAACCGAGTCCAAAAATCACAGCTCTGACTTGACACACTGAAGGCCTCATTAAAACAGAGCAAAGATGTACTAAGAAATGCTTTTTTTTAGTATTTATATATACATAAAAAAAAATTAATCAAGAATGGGTAAGATACACTCATACCCAGCACAAGCACAAGCATTGCATTCCCCCTTCCTTATTTAGTTAGGTAAAATTTTCTCTAAAAAACTTATGGAAATAAAACCATATATATTTAATATTATATTAATATGTATTTTCAGTTGTTCCTCAGGTACTTTGTAAATCAAGCTCTTTATCTGCCATGGCTGCACTTCAGTACTTCATGTCATCACTGATTCCAAGTTAAACAGCTCAAGCACATAAAATATGGTATTTTTCTTCTCACTTTACTTGTCCTGATTGTATCATCATGCAACCTTAACAGCACAGTAGAAATTACTTTTTGGCAGCTCAATTTTAGCACACACACGTACAAACAATGTAAACCAAGCACCTGGACTGTGGTGGTTCGGTGGGGCTTTTTTTTTGTTCCCTTTTTTTTTTTGAGGGGGGGGGGAGCGCAGGGCCATTGCATTTTTTTTTGTTTGGCCATTGTTTTGGTTTGTTTTTTTGTTGAGGCTTTTTTTGGTTTGTTGCCCTTTTTTTTCAATTCAAGGGCGAGATACTTCTTTCCTCTTTCTATGATGTGCACACAAAGTCCGAAGAAAAAAAGAACAAGGAGAGATAATGAAAAGCACTGGGGCTTCTAAGATATAGAAACAAATCACTCTCTGACTTCTGGGGAGAGAAAAGTATTAGAGCCAGCTGCTGCAATTTCAAAGAGAACACAAAAGTAGTAAAGTCAAACGTATGGCATTCAAGACAATCTGACAACAGTACAATACTTTCAAAAGAGTATTTTCAAAAAGCAGTAGCTGCTTTTTTATTTAATGCACTCCACCACATTCTGCATTAATGACTCAGGTCAGGTTAAAAAATTCAAGATGCTCAAGGTGAAGTAGAATGATTTATTATCTTAAGCAGTTCAGAGAATGTTTAACTCCTTCACAAAAGCTGAATTACTACAATAATGCCTACTGTTACTTAAGACTGCATTGCAAAATCCTGTCTTGTTTGAGAACTGCCTGCAGTACTTGAACAAAAATAAACTGTCAAAGTAGGATTGGCTGGATGGATGAGAACATTACATGACCAACCATTTTGACAGGGTGACATTTATAAATTATGAGCTCAAGCCCTTCCTTAGTGTTAAGGGGGACTTTAGTCTTTGCTTAGACAAAATTAAAAAAATCACCACTGATCTTGGAAAAAATACATCTACTTCGTTGTTAAGTGACATGGTAAACCGTTTCTGAAAAGTAAAAGATAATCAGCATTGTAAATACTGTAATAAAATGAGAGGAAAATAAGAACTGAAGCCCAATTATAAAGATAAACATTGAATATCTGAGGGGGAAACCCACAGTATTTCAAGTCTTGCTCAGCCTTGACATTGGAGACATACAAACCAGACAGATCTAGGAAGAAAAAGCCTCTTAAAAATGTAAATAATTATACAATTAGGATTTTGTTAATTTCCTCATAGCTGAAGGGCTGGAAAGCAAGCCGCCTTCACACCTTTCCTCCAGAAAACTTACCTTAGTACAACCATATTAGCATATCTAGAGTAGTGAAATTAATTTAATTGCTTTGTATGCTAGGATTCTCTTAATGCAACAGAACTAAATTATTTCACGCCTGTCCACTGCCTGCTCTCCTGCATTACTCTGCTCTACATGCGGTAGTTACATCAACACAGTCTGTTTTAAGGTAGGCTGAGAGATTTTTTAAAGACTCAATACTTCAAGGTAAGGGGCTAGAGAAAAACTAAAAAGATAAAAAAACAAATCAAAACAAAACAAAAACCACCAAAAAAGCCTAAAAAAGAAAAAAAAAACCTGAAAAAAACCCCTCACGGAATCGACTGTTTATACAACTCTGATTCTTAGAATTCTTCTAAGAATCCTCAGACGAGGTATTAATGGCTTAGATAAAGAAGCTGCTCTCTAAAGTTTTCAAGACTGATACAGAAAGGAAACAGTACTGTCTTTTTCAGAGACACAAAATGTTTACTGAACTACCTTAAAACACAGTTCCAATAAATAGGCAATATTTATATACCACCCAGAAGAATGAGAAGTGCTCCACATAAATAATACTAACAATGACCAGTGTAAAACTACCATTACATAAAGGGACCAAAGATACCAATACTTGGTCCGGTGCGACTGGGCCTCGTCAGCATACAAAACATCAAAGACTTTGAGCAGGTATCAATTTTAAGAATACTTTTCACACAGCCCATTTGGTCTGTATCTTCTAAAATAACTGAAAATACCCCTGAGGATGTCAAGCCACACTAGGACACCATGTAACACCCAAATCCAAATGCTTTCTAAGTAAAGCCATCAAATATTCTAGAGCACTCTAGAATTTGGCTCCAAGGACTGTAAAGCAGGTTAAGGTCTACTAATAAAAGGTCCAACCCACTCATGTCAGTATGCCTACAACAAACTTCAACATCACCTTTGTGAATAATAGAAAAATCTAAGAATTTCTATACTTATTTAGACTGAGTAGTAAAAGAGCCAAAACCAAATTTAAATGACAGTTTGGATTAAAATCTGCCTATTATCTCACTCAGGATGATTCAATTTCAACACCAAATCAAGCTGAAGTGTGAGACAAGTTACTAAGGAAACTATTTTGTGATCTGCAACCTGCGAACAATCACTTCAGACACAGCCTGCAACATGATGGCTTAGAGGAAACAAGAGAATTGAAACATGCCTTTAAGATTTTAAAAAAATTAACTTCAAATTTCAATTACCCTTCTTGAAATTGCTCTAATTCAAGAACTGTTTTTCAGTCATTCAATAAACAATCAAGTACCAATCCATTGCCATTACTTATATAATCATGAAATCTCGAAGTTCTCTAAGTACAGCATTAAAATTAGTATTTAAACCGTAGTAAAAATAGACAATACCCTACTTAGGAAAGATTCAAATACACATCTAACACTATGCATGACAAAGACACTAGACAAATGATTACCTTATATAACGTTTCTGATCATGCAACGTTGATGGAGTTTCAAGCAGCTTATCCAACAGAAGTTCTCTTAAAGCTTCAATTCTAGTTTCAACTTCAGCATAATCTAGGAATAGGGAGAGAAAATAAATCCAATGTGTGCCTTCAGCAGTGATATGAACTGAAAATTATGTTGTTTTTCTGGATATCAGACACTTTAATGTGGAAATAAATATAACTAATTTCATAACAAGTCACATCAGAAAAATCTGTATGTGACAGTTCTACAAAACCAGAAAATTAGACTCTGAAGTCTTTCCAATGATATGCCAGTGAGATATTCAGTCACATTTTAATTACTGTAACCTTTTTTATGCCCAGTAATACCAAGCCTTAATAAATAAATAACATTGGTGTGATTTCACATTTTGTAGTTCAAACCCCACCCAGAAAACTTGACAGAAGCATTCTTCAGAGTAATTGGCTCTTATACATCTGTATTTGTATGTATTAACAACTATATGAACCCGCATAAAGCTCTTTAGACTACCATGTGCTTTTTGCCTTCAAGTGGGGGGGAAAGGCAAATAACAGAACCCATATCTTACATTTTTTGAATACTTGAACTTCTGTCTTCCCAAACAGTGACTTGGCTTTTTCGTAGTCATTAATAACCACATCATAATCACCCTTAAAAGAAAACAAAAAGAAACAAAACCACACATAAACGACTAACATTTATATTTCTCAAGAAAAGGGTAACACTAATTTCAGCAACAGAAAAGCATTTTTAAAAGATTATACCTTCTGGATATTTCTTTCAATATTCAAGGGAAGGTTGAAAAGAAATTTAAAACGCTGAAGAACATTAAGAGCGTTTCTTGTTGAATCAGCTTTGTCCTTGCGACCCAGCACTTCTTGGAATAAGGTATCTGCTGTATTACTGGCTCCTATTTTAAAAAGGATGAAAATAAGGAGTATGTAATCAGTTCCAATGCCATATAGATTTTCCTCTTTTTAATGAGTCATTCAAGATTTTTCAGAGCATGAGTAATTATTGCTCAATTTTTATACTTTTTTGTTCAACTCTGTTAACATTTTACAACTGATGAAATACTATTTCACAGTGAACCACTTAGCATTTTAATGTGGTAAGACCCCTGCACAATTAAAAACAATCACTCTTTCCTATTTCAAATGCCTAACTTTGCTGCAGATATTTTATAGTTTGCTTTGGCTCCAGAACTACATTTTACAACTAAATTATGCATCTCAGGATATAGAAAAAGTCATAGAAAGTTTTCTTTTTAGAAAAGTACGATTTCATTATGATAATTAATGTCATTAGCTTTAAAGGTTATCACCAGATTTTGCAAACAATTTGTGTTTTCAAATTAAGTCTTAAAAATTATTAACAATGTTTGATATTTAAAATTACTAAGTCAAGACAATGGCATGACTGAAAAGAAGTCTAACCAAGCTGGTCACTGTAACAGAATAAATACAAATTGTCTTCACATTGTATTAAAAAGTTTTACTGGCTTCATTGTATACAAGATCCAGCCTTAGTCAACAATTTCATGTAATCAAGTTTCTATGTTATCTGTGAATTTACCTGTAATAAATACATTAAATATAGCCTTAAAACCTTCTTATCCAGTCTAAAAAGCATTCTACTTTGTAGTAAGGATTATATCCTAGCACAGAATAATAGAACTTAATTTATACTAGGGCAGATTTACATTGCATGAGAATACCTGCATTTCTTCAACCCGTGACTTATTGTTAATTAACCAAAAGGAAAAAAAAAAAAAAAAATGGAACTGTTTTAGCTATTTTGATCGTTGTGTGTAGAAGTTTCTACATTATCTGGTCTAGTGACTATACTTTAAGCAAAGATGAAAAAAAATTACATCAGTCTCACTGGGTGGCTTGCATGCCATTTTCTCTAGTCAACACTGTGGGTGGCCTGCTCATGTTAAAAGTAGTCTTTGTAAAATAATTGTTATATCTAAATAATGTTTAAACTTTGTTGAAATTTTGAAGCCTTGATGTAAAAGAAGTTTTGTCAGGATAGCTATTTCTACTGCATAGTATTTAGCATAGAATACTTTAATCCATTAAGGAGAAATGCGCAAAGAAAACAGTTAGCTGGGCATTTACAGACCACTTGATAAAATATGATTTTTCTCTTGAGGTTATAGTAAATGCTCGTTTTGTAAACCCTTCTAGTAACACTTGTTTGAATTCATACAGATTTTGTCCATTCTTTTTAACAGCCAAGAACCAATGTACTATATCTGAGAATTAAAGCTATATTCACAAAGCGATTTCTTAATTCAATGCAAATGTTTTTAAAAGTTAATTTGCCACTGCAGGAATGGCACAGTGACTTCCATGCTTAGTTTAGAACTACGTGCCCTCATCTCCTTACAAATCAACTTGCTGTACAAATCCTGAAATAAATGATTCTTTCTTCTCTTCTCTGTGTACTTCATCTGGTTTTCGTAGAAACTGAAATCTATTGTATTATTTATTAATGTCTTAATGAAATTCAGGATGTCATGCAAAACAGGTCTGATTTTTAGGCTTAAAAGAAAAATGTAAAATTTCTTTCTTCCTCCCTCCTCCAAATCCTTCCTGTATCCACAATCTCTATCTCTTGATTACAGATGAAAAATCTAAACTGAGATAATCAATGGATAAAGATTTGGGTCCTATATTCATAAAATCATAGAACAGTTAGGGTTGGAAAGGACCTATGTTTTCAAAATAGAGGATTCATCTACTATGTGTAAATTTTTTGATTTCAAAATAAAGCTTTAGTTATCCAAGTTGTTTCTCATAGAGCCTGACAATAATACCACATCACAGAATTCGACTGACCTCCTTTAAGATACAACTTCTAATGAAGTTCATTATAGCACACCATATGTTTTTCCGAAGGTATATTTAATAGTTTATTTAGCAATTAAATTTAGTCATTTAGTAAAAACTCCAGGCATTTATAATTCCACCTATAACATCAGATTTTGATTCCACCAACCCATGCCATTTCAGTACAATAATTTAGCACACACTTTATGCACATACAGATGTTATGGAAAACATCCTTATTCTCTGGAGTTTGCAATCAAGCTCACACCAGTTGTGCCTCAAAATGCATACCTATGGGACTAAAGATTTGAAGTAACTTTTGAAAGCAGACCCTGTTACTCCTGGATTATTGAAGCTTTCAATTCTCACACTAGAAACAAAGCTTTGATCCTAAACCACTTTGCATAATATTATTTACTCTTTTTAAACCCTTGTATTCCTACTTCCCTGCCTCCCACCCATCATGACTTTCAAAATATGGGGAGGAAAAGAAGCCAACTCTTTTCACATCAGAGCCAAATTTAATACCACTCTGAAGTGCCTGGCACAAGTTCGACTACAGATCCAGCTGAAAAAGACAGCGTTATCTGCATACAGATTTCAGGCACCACTTACCAAATGAAACAATAATTACATTCTACAGGTAGATTTGTCCCATATTAGTGTGTGTACAAAAATGTCACAGATCTAAATTTCTGCTTCTTTAAAGCTATCACACAATTTTGTCAAAGTGAAAGTGCTCTTCAAGGAATGTGTGCCCACTGCGTGACATGGCATAAATACAGAGCACAAAGCAGTGACGATTACACTGGCAATTTGGCAAATGCATTTTTTTCTCCTGTCCTATAGGTATTACATATTCTGCACATACAGACACACACTATAGTTTTTATACTGTGCAAGTGAGTTTTTTTGCAGGGTTTTTTTGGTTGGGGTTTTTTGGTGATTTTTGGCTGGGAGGCGGGTGGTGGTGGTGGTGTGTGTTCTGCATTCCAGGCAACAAGATAAGGGAGTAACACTGTTCAAACTACACCTTGATTGTAAGCATTAATGAATCTCTAATGAACCTCTATGGAAAAGAGCTGGGTATGTTCACAAAACCCCCTGCTTTCTTTGTGCTCCCCACACAAACACACATACAGGCACTTTCTTCTCTTGTACGAAGAAAGCAAACAGTGAACTTCCATGTCACTTTCTTGATTTCATAAAACACACTCAGACTTTCCAACACTGAGTCAGCTATCTGCATGTCATTCCTGCTTATTGATACAGCACTAAGGGAAACATCCCTTCCTCTGTGAAAAAAATCACAATGAAACAAAGTAAAATTATCTTGGCAGAAGTCCCAGAATTAAAAAAAGGAACTTTTTTGATCTGATGAAACACATACCGAACTGCAGCAAATTCAAGCCATCTCTCCGAATGCAACCTTACAGCCAATACAGAGAAACAGAAAAGAAAATACTGAGAGCTTTTCAGAATTTCTAAAAAGAATGCTAAGTAGTCTAAATGGCAGCATATTAAGTGAAAAAGATCAACCTATTTTTTTTCCCTCTTTTGCTCAAACTTCATAAATCCTGGTATTTAGCTTTGCTCATCTTTCTACACTTCTGTCCATATACCTCCTCTGAATTCTTTATCCGCTCAAAATTAACATGCCACCAAAATTCATTTAAAGTAAACGCTTTAGAACATCTCTTTATTTTGATATTTATTCTTTTTGTTATCAGAAAGACTGATGAAAGTCATGGCAAAACCTGCAACTTACTTCGAAAGGTATACCATCACACCCAGAAATTACTACCATCAAACAGAAAAGTCAGGAGAGACTGTACTGTTTTCTACCATATTCTGAGGAATATATTAAAGCTTGTTAGAGAGCCCAAAGTCCATAAACAGTTGCTGCTGCAAAGACAAAACTCACTGTTCAGTACATTCTCCAGTTTTTGCGTCATGGATCCTTCTACTTTTTCCGTTCCATCCGCTTCCAGTTTCTGATGAATTGCTGGAACAAAGTGTCTAGTTAAAACGCAGAACTTTTTAATAGGTGGGAATATATTACATCAAAGTGACACTTCTAAACATTTTTAAAATTAAAGTATTATTTTAATTGTTAGACATAAAAAAAACCCAAACATGCTTCATGGCAGTAGAGTCTAGTGAAGGACAGGGCTTACAGCCAGACATTGCAGAATTTTAACCATTACTTTGACACCGACTTCCTGTATCTTCTTGAACAAGACAGTAACACTCCAGGGGAAAAAAAAAAAAGCAAACCAAACAACAACCAACCAAACAAAAAACCCTCAAAACCACCACCAACAAAAATTCCCAAACCCACAAACCTGGAAATAATCCCAATTAACTGTCTTGTAATACAAATGTGAATTCAATTTAATATTTTGAAAAGTAAGTATAATTTAAGTACAAAATATTTCTGGTTTGTAAGACAAAATTTCTACAGTGATCTCAGCAAAAAGAAATCATCACTACTTTATGGGCAAAAAGCCCCAGGGAATTTCGATAACTCCAAAAATTAAGTGCTAGAACACACCTCCACTAGCTGTTTTCCTATATAAAACCTCATTCTCAAACCAGACACATAAAGAGTATCCTATAGGAATACACTGCATTAACATGACACAGAAGCATTGTGATGCTTTTTCTCAAAACAGTATGAAAACAGAGGAGTTCACCCCCCCCCCTTTTTTTTTTAATGATTTAATTATTTTCCTGCCATAGAATATCAAAAGCCCCAAGTCTTGTTTCCGCATGGCAGTGCTAACGGATGTGGAAATGCATACTACCAGAATTAATTTGCTTGTTTTATTACAATTTCTTTTTCAGGAAGAGATTTACCACTAACTACACTATACCACTCTGGAAATATGAACAGCAAATGGAATGTAGGTACTCCTTCCTTTTCTTCTTGCTTCCCCTCTCTTACACAGCATTCATTCCCTCCTATTCTCTGTTCAGTGCGACTGGCACAGATAGCTCTTTTTTGGTTTGGGTTTGGTTTGTTTGCTTGTTTTAAGGTAGTATATGCATAAAGCATATATAAAGCAATTATTTTAAAATTTTATTTTTCTTTCAAATTTTAAATATTAACTTATGTAAAATCAGCTCTACAAAATAGCCATCAGTTCCTGTTGCCTTAACAGCAACCTGAGTCCCTCAACTGGATTCTTTTAGGATGACACAAAACTAAAAGATGAACTCCATGAGCGTACCTGATCTGCTCCAGGAGATACCAGGAATTCAATCCACTGGGTGATACTTACGTTAGTCTAACATACCAAGGACAAGACTTAGACCTCAGTCACACTGCTGGCAGTCAGAAGGTGGCTAGTCTGAAACACTATGGCCCTTGATAGTCTCTTGCCTCCTTCAAAGGAGGAATTTCCATTTGTATGTGTGTGTAATTTAAAAAAAAAAACAAAACAAAACAAATAGAATTCCATTATTCTCAAACATGTAAATTTGAGCCTCAATCCCTTGATCCTACACAAAGAATTTCAGGAAATTTCTTGAAAATGCAAGAGTGCCTCCTTATTTTTGTTACCGTAGTCACTAGGGAAGAAAAATATTTTAGGACACCGTATTACTTAAGAAAATCAACACTTGAATGACATGAAATATATCTAAAAGATGCTTGAGTATTTTAAGGAACAGAGGTCTATCTTAAGAGATGGTGATTTAAATTTTTAATTTAAATGTCCACATTTTAAATATGACATGGACACCACTTACTATGAGAATACCTCTACAATTATTTAACAAAACATTAAAGGATCTAACCATATTATCCCATTTATATATACGATGTATACAGGGGAAGTCAATTACTGCAGTGCAATTAATGTTACATACTGAAAGTCAAGTTCATCAGAACAGCAACCAAAAAATAAATAGATATTTTAAAACCAAATATTGTAAATACTACTGGTACTGCATCAAAGTGCAATGATTTCAACTTACATATTTTGAAATAATTTTGTGAAGCCTATTTTTGAAAGATACTTCCTAAACTGATGTGGATAAAAGACCCCTAAGATGTATACTGCTTCAGATGTTATTGCTTCAGAGGTTTTTAAAATTTAGTCTTTTGGAACCATTAATTGCATAACATTAACTGCTGTCCAATTAACTATAATATTACTTTTGAAGGGGGCACACCTAAGTACTTCCAAAACCAAACTGCAGCATCTAAACATCTAGCAAAGCCCATATACTGGCAACAAAAGGTAAAACATGCTGAAGGCACCTTATTTAAAGATTTCATCATGATGGTCATGGTTTTACTATAAGAGGCATACAATAAATAAAGATGAGGAGGGGCTAGATTTAGATGCTTCAGCTATGGCCAGAAAATTAATGATGCTTTGTATCATCTTTGCCAATTTGAGTTTCCCAGCTAAATCACAATACTTAAATGTTTGCAAACTTCAGAGCTGTACTGAGATACTAACAATAATGAAGAGACTAAGTTTACAGCTCACTATCTCTAAACTGTGACTAAATACTTCAGAATTGGTTCTATTTGATCAAAACACATGCAAAGTTCAATTTGGCAAACAGATCTTCATACAGGCCTTGTAGCAAAATAAACCGAGAGTAATTCGTTGCTGCTTGTGTTGAAACCAATTTTATTTCATCCAAGGAAGGATATTGTTTTCTACTTGGCAACCATAAATTTAACAAATTAAACAACACTTGCCAGGATCATGCAGGTTTTGACTTGGAAATTGCATTCTTTACTTACTTTTTATTTTTATTTAATTTTTTTTTACTTACATTTTAAAAATACATTTTGTGCTAGGCACCAAGAGTGGCATTTTCAAAACCTCCTCTGTCTAATTCAGCTCAAAGCAACACTGCTGAAAGTTTTCCACCATTTTCTGATTAAAAGAAGGCTAGAACTGCATTACATATGAAAAGTCTTATCCCAAACCCTTTCTAGTCAGATGTATAAAACAAAGAGGAGGTGTGGGAGACAGAATGAGTCAATACAAAAAAAAACGAAAGACTGACTCAGCAAAGTATTTCTGAAGATCTGATGTGGTAACTATAAAGAACTTGGCACCAAAGCACAGTAATGGCGGGATGAAGAACACATGTTAAAATGCTGCCAGGATTCATGGCAGTGCATGAATAAAAATGCCTTTGGTTTCCTTTATCAAAAGATTAAGGATTTTCTCTAATTTGAACAAAACACAAGAAGATTATTGACATGAACAGCACCCCTATGTAGGATAGAAATTCTTCTGAATGGATTCAACAGGAGTGCATAGCTGCATATATTGAGCAAAATTATACAATTTATATGTATTATATTGCAACAAAGCAATACATAAAGACAGCATGTCATGAACGGAGCCAGTAATATATTACACTATGAAAACCTAAAAAGAAAAAAAGTTTCTTATACATTAGTCAATACTGCTATTTTTTTGTTGTTTTTTATTCCCCCAAGTTTTCTGGATATGCCTCTGATTTTCAGAGAATAGGAAGTGCTGTTCTCTTTGTACCAATGCACTGCTAAGCTGCTGTATCTATGAAAGATAATGGAAGAAATAAAACTAGCTTTTAAAAGTTGCATGTATTTTAAAAATGGTATAGAAATCAAGATGGAATCATGTAAAATGAAATGAAACTGGTTTTATGGCTTGTAGGTCAAGTCTATCTCAAATTTAATCGTGGGTAATATTCTACACACTTAGAAAATAACTGCAGTTGATTGCATTTAAAAACTTCAACGGCAAACCCAATCTTTCTTTTTGATGCTTTCTTGTTTCTTGAGAGTGAACAAAAAATTTATTTACCTGAAAAACACAAATTGATAAAACATGATAGTCACTGAGTAGCTAACAGCTGCCATGACTGCATACGCTTGGAGAAATACTGCTAGCAGTTCGTTTATACCTCTAAAATAATTACCAATTTAACAGAAGCTATTCTATATGAACAATCAGCATAAAATCAGATACTGGCTTGGGCACAGAACTTCCACTATGGACTAAGACAACTCCTCCTATTTCACACTTCTTTTAAAATCAGAGAATCTCTTGCTTGAGACAAAAAACACCCACTACACAAAGCTGTACTGGAACATGTATAAAAGAAAAGTTTTAAGCCTTTTATAAATGAATCACATAACTCATGCTTTTTTTAGAGTTACAGTAAGATAAAAATTGTCTGCCACAGAAACTGATCACAGGCATTGCATGAAGAGGAAGCATCCGCATGAGACTAAACTACTTAAACTACCTACCACCACTTGCAATACTTTACTGCCACTCCTTCGTCAGGTCATTTCTCTCTCAGCATACATTGCTCATTGCAATGTCTCCCTTGTTATCTAGTACTGCAAAATTAGAACACAAGTTTTCAATAAGAGAACTTAAATCAGTATGCCTATTCTTTCATTGTCCGTACATAAGGAGGTGCATAAATATAAGGGCAACATACGTAGCAGTGCTAGAGCAATTGCTTCTTATTCAGCTTTTAGCCTATAAGGGTAGCATAAAGACAGCTCATGCCTTCAGATATGAACATCCACTTGGAAAACTAGACAGTGAGCTTAGAGCACATCAGCTGTTGTTTCATGACTACTTGAGAGACATGATCTTAAGTCTCAGACTGAAATAATCTAACTTGCATCTATTGTGGGACACATACATGCATGCAAACTGTAACTCTGAAATGACTGATACGCTGTTAAACACATGCCTGACACATACAGCGTCCTGGTTTAATCCTTGCCAGCTAGTTTCATTTACCCTGTTCTTTTAATATGATAATTTGTAGAGGTTAAGAAAATTACTGCCTACAGTAGCAGGCTGTTCTTATCCTGCAAAGGCCCTTCTAGCGCTTGAAGTTGGATGAGGAAGTTGACATTAATTGAGATGCACCATACGTAACACTCAACACAGAACTATTCTTCCCAATTTCAAGTCAGCTGCATATTATTTAGGTAGCAGTCATGTGTCTGAATTTGATTTACCCAAATCCATCTGTTTAATAAAAATTCACAGTATTAAGAAAATGTACGAGACCAAAGTAAAGCAAAACCATGAATTAAGTATGTTACAAAACAGGAACATGATGACAGCAAAACCTGGTATAGCAGTCTGATGTTGTACCACCTAGCAAAACCAGTCATGGGTTAGTATTTCACTGGACAAAGACAAAAGAGTGAACTGAGATTAAGAACTAGGTATGTAAAACCACTTCAAAATTAGTAAACCATCAGCCTAGTTTGCAAAGAGAATCACTAATGAAGAATTGGCTGCATGCACTCTCTTTAGGTTCAAACATGACATAACTCTCCAAAACTCAGAGGTGAAAGCACTTATATAACAGACAAGCATCAGTTTAAAATTCACAGCAAGTAAATTAAATTAAAATTTGCTCAAATTCCCAATCTGACTCAGAATTGAATATAGATCCTGTGGTTTCTTTTGTTTTAATTTCAGAGCAAATTAATTTAACAGACATAATGGCAACCGAATCCACTTATACTGAATCAGATCCTGGAACACTGACATTGTCATCCTAGAATGCGCCTTAGGGGATGAAGTATAAAAATATCCTACAGGAAGAGGAGAGGAGAAAGAAAACCCCACCCAAAAAAAAAACCCAAAACAAAAACTAAAACAGGACATTGGCCAGATATAGGGTAATTTCAGCCAGACAAAAATTATCTTATGTATTATGTAGGGTATAGACAAAAGGCCAACTGCAGTCCAAGTTTCCTATCATACTGGCATTCTCACAGGCCACACTTCTGAACAGGACTGGAAAGTGGAAAAAGGAAAAATACTGTAATAGACAGCAGTGCTTCTTTTATATAGATTATTTTTTTAAAAATCAAGTAAAATGTGTTTGTAGTTGAAACTGCACAAGAGTAACTGTTGACATGGCAAATCAGAAAGTCAAACCTAAATCACAAATTTATTCAACATACCCATGTTTCAAAGACACATCATCTTCTTTACTTGCCAATACAGATGTTATACTTGGCATGTTTCGCATAATTGAGTGTCTGAAGTGGTCATTTCCCTACTTTTTGTCTTTCACTTAAAATTTAACTTTTTTTTTTTTTTTTTCCCCTTTACACTGAAAAGTAACTCTGCGGTCAAAGGCTCTTTGCAAAGAACGCTTCTGAAGAAGTATATACGAAGCAAATTAATTTACTCACTTCACAAAGACTTCTGTGCAGGACATGACTTGCTCATGACAATAAAATACAAGCATATAAACAGCAGCCCTTATAGGAAATTCTACTTTCTAGGTTGCAATTAGAATTATGGGAAATAAATCAGCTGAACTTCCTGACGCTGACAAGTGGGTCAAGTTGAAGGGAGCCCAGCTCCCCTCAGCTCAGTTTACAGGTCCCTTCAGCTGATGAAACAAACATTCCTGTTGCACCCTCTACAGCAAAGTCACTGTCAAACTGTCAGCCAAGCTAATGGGCACAGAGACAGGAGGATCTGATAAAGCAATTCTCTTTTCCAAGAAATTAAACCAAACAAACAAAGGTTCTGTCCTATCTGACCTCTTACTTTCTCAGTAAACAGTTTCTAAAGCACAAGACACAGTAAACATCTCAGACAGCTTTTTATGGTTTTCAATCCTTACTTGTGAAAACATTAATACTCATTGAAATGTCTAATACAGTTTCATAGTACAATTAAAATCAGACTGATGTTACTGATTCCAATTAATGAAAAAAGGTGCACTACAATCAGTAACTCAGGGTTTCCCAGACCAAGTTCATCTGTTTGAAACAAGCACTGTTACATATGCTTGAGTTAAAAGAAGTTAAAACATAAACAAATGTGCCAATAGATGAAAATATGAAATACCTGGTAAAGTACGTGTTATACCTCTTAAAGTGAGCCTCCTTCAAAAAAATACCAATTTTGAGAAACCTAGGAGAAATAACTGTACACAGATAGCTCCATTCTACAACAAGACAAATCTGCAGTCTATAAAGCATAATCACCAGGGCTGGAAGTTATGCCCTAAGATATCTGAAGGGGAAAATTGACAGATATCAACAAAAACGCCAATCAACAAAAAAATGTGTATTCAGAAGATCCATCAGAGCTCAGAAATCTTTCCAAAGCAAGAGAGTTAAAAAAATAAAAAAATAAAATATCCAAACCAAAACAAAGCAGCTCAGGAAACTTAAATCATCCTGGAAGACAGACTAGATATGTTAGATAATGACTTTCCCTTGAGTCACTTTTCATTTGTGACAGTTGTATGCTCAGCATCAAATAATGAAAGCTTGCAGAACCAAGGCTATGTCCCTCATCTTTCAGCTTTCAAACATAAACTATTCCTACTGTAGCTTTGTTTAAATGCATACAAGTCCTAGTCACATCTTTCTGAAGGAGAAAATAAGACATGCAAATTCACCCTTACAGTTGATTGCACCCATCACAGGTTCAAGTCTTTCAAAACCTAAGTAATTTTTCCAGCTACACGCCTTCAAAAGTATTCTGAAAAAGAAGGGCAAATTAGCAGCTCTGTGTTAAAAAGCTGAGATTCAGATACAGCGAGTTGGGGCTTTTTGACTGAAAAGAATCAAAACAGTTCTACAAGTGCATTTAATAGGCAATTAAAACAGAAATGCATACTAAAATGCTACAGAAGGCAGCTGCAGCTGCAAGCATCCTCATTAAGAAACTGGATTCAGAATTTAAAAACTAAATATTGTATTGATAAGCCTTCAGCAGTCCAGTGTTACAGCTCCACATCTACAAGATACTAAGACTTCAAGTCTCTAATTTTCTTATGCAATAGCATCAAGGCCATTTTGTCTTATTACTGCTTTAATTGACCGTTTATAACAGCATAAGCTACAACCCTGCTTCCTTCTCAGCTCTTAAGAGGGATCACCGGGTGGAAAACAAAACCAAGCTATTTCAGCTACAGGTGAAAAGCAGCACCATGATGCACAAATCATGCAAAGTTTTGAGTTAATTTATTTAAAGGACTACAATGAGAAACTCTGGGTAAAAATAAAACTGATACAGATAAGATATGCAAAACTATATTGCAGCTATGATTTTTTTTTTAATTAAGAACATAGTAGTTAGTGAAATAAATGAGTTTGCTTTCCCTATCATTATTTTATTACTGTGTTTTTACATTCCTATTAGCTCTTCAACCTCTTCATTTATCATGAAATCAGTCTCCAAAGGCAAGAAGCCTACACTTTAATAGACATGAGAAAAGTCACTTGGTTGTGCTCAGTCCTTCTAAAACCTCACATCTATGGTTTGCATTAGCTTTCTGTAAATCCCACTAAGTTTTTGCGAGTCCAAAAAATAATCTTGCAAGATAACATGTGTCTCCCAGCACTACTTTTTATCCACAGCAGTAACTGTTTGGAAATAGAACTTAATCTTTTAAATTATTTGATAGTCTACATACAAAGCAGATTAAGTTGTGAAAAAATAAGTCACATATCAATATTTGTTCAGGATTATTTAGGATTTTGAACTATTTAAGAAAAATCAGTATTTTGACATTTTCAAGATATTTAAGATTCACAAAGAAATAGCCTATTTTCATTTTTCCTAGTACTTAATAAAAACACGGCTTAAAAAAATTCTTCCCTTTTCCCTATCAGACAGTAACCGAGTGGCCTGCAAGTTGGTCAAGAAAAGAAAATATTGGTACATCTTCAAAGCAGTGTTCCTAAAGCCAACTGAAGTTATAGCTTGGCTGAAGCTATGACTAGATATAAGTTATCTTATCCCATGGTACCCATAACACAGGATCAATGATCATGAGTGATAACTCTGCAATGCACAGGAACTATGAAGAACAGCACAGTGGTAAATGTCAAACCTATAGGGGATGGCTCAGCACTGTCACTCTTACCTAGCACAGTCTTTAACCAGATAGCACTATGGCAAGTCCACAATCAGCTGTTACCACAGAGGCAGTTTTATGCTTTAAGTCTGCGCATGTGTATATAAAGATATACAGATACAGAAACATAAATGGCACAGACCACTAAACTAATCTCACTTGTATGTGGAATTTTCCTTATGGCAAGCAGAATATAAAGGCCATCTGATTTCTCAAGTCAGAATGTACTGTAAATACTAGTCTGACTATGGGATACAATCAAGTTTTTATGTTGCTACAGCTTTTAAGTCATCATAATATTATCTCCAGTTCTACATTTTCTCTCTTTTCGGGTTCTGTGGTCTAAGCAGTTCCATCAAAAGCCTCCAATTAATATAGATGGCACTTGGTGCCAACTTTTGCAAATATACCACAACAATCAGCTTGTGACCAACATGATAAAGATTTTTGGCTCATCAGACACTTTTAGAAGAGACTGTAAAGAAAAACAGTATTTTTAATATTAAAATTCAACCATACATACAGTGTCTTTTGTATTATACTGCATTTGGTAAGTGCAAAGCGTCTTTACCTGACAGAGCATCTTGTGCTTCAAAAAATGTGCTGAGACCTCCTTTCACATAAGCTAGACTTCCTTCATTTTTCTTATTGGCTTGTTTCTTCAAATTCACAACAGCCATTTTGAGCTGATCAAAACTGAAAACGAACAAGAAGACCCCTGTGACACTTGAACAACGAATAAGGTCAGCTAATGAATAAATAGAACAAACTACTTGGAAAATAAAGTCAGCTACTTTTGCAACAATTCTTAAGGACTGAATAATTGTTAACAAGTGTGATTCTCAATAATGACAGTTTACTCTTAGTCCAAAGAGTCTTTATGGTTTAGTTTTTAATCCTAAATGGAGGGCTCCTATCACTTGCACTGGAATAAATTTATAATACGTTTTGCTTTACTTCCTGTTTCCATCTACTGGACAGAAACCACATTACTCAACAGCTGGATTGGCCTACTTGGGCATTCAAGTAGTACTTACCACAAGCATTTTCAAACTAACAAAAATCTATGCGGTTCTCTTTTTAAGTACTGTTTCATGTTATTTCATGATCTTATGGTATGTTTAAATAGTTTATTTATATTCGTCAGGATATTGGGGGGAGGGGGAGAGCAAAATAACGTGGGAGGTTTTTTTTTTCTATCACTTAAAAAGATTTTTCTTCAAGGAAAAAACAGACATAAGCTACCCAAAACATCAATGCACCATACATCTAGCATTCCCAATACCTGAAGCTACACAGAGGACAAGAACTAAAACATTGCTGCATGTGTCCAGGACAACAGTACAAATGATATGGGGCAGATAATTATACAATTCCAGAATATTTCTAAGACTACACATTTTTGAAAATCAAAGCAAAAAACAAGCTTACTTCTTTATTAAAAATGTTATTTATAATTATATTCAAAACATTACTGGATTCACCCTAATCTTTGAGTCATTCTTCCTGTTGAGTTTTACATAGCTTTTGCAACTTTAACAATAAGATTTATATTTTACAAACCAATATAAATCAAATAAATATGCAAAAAAACCACAACCCCAGCTTTCATTTAAAACAAGAAATAATACTTTTAACTCCACTGGAATACATGGGCCAAGAAGGCCATGACTTGCAACTGCTGGCATGAACTGACGCTATCATGTTCAAGGTATAACCATTATGTATGCTGTTGTTCATATTCCATGAACAATTATGGTTAAATTGGTAATTCTGGTTAAATGATCTTTTTTTCCCCCCCCAGTTCTTTCCTGGGTACCTTTCTCAGAGGGCCTCTTCCCATTCATCACAGAACACTAAGTACATGTGCTATCCCATTTTATTCCGGTGATATGCTTATCTAATCCCACATTGCTTGTTTCCCAGGCTGCAAGTGAGTGTGTAAAGGCACTGGCGGTTAGACACTTCCAACTGGTTTTGTAATCCCCAACAGCACTGTCAGTGCCATCACTGAACACGAAGAACTCTGTCCCTCACTTAACTGCAAGCTGTTATGACCATTCCTTGCTATTCCTAATTTGAAGTCCTTATCAACAAAGTGCAAATCTTTGGTGACAAGTGCAAAATGCAATGATGCTCCCACTCCACTTTTTCAAATGAATCCCATTTCTCACTAGCAGTCCTTGTTCTTTAGTAATGGATCCATAGCTACAGAAGTAAAACATGCTGCCTTTGAAACCAGCGGTACAGCCATCTGAGAGCCTACAGAACCTTAATCCTACAGGATGCATTCACTACCTGAAGCCTTCTCCCCTCACCTGTAAATCAAAGGTTCTCTTCACTTTTGTCCCCAGGGCTTCACTATCACTCTTGATCTGTTCTACATCTCTCTTGGCAGCATCACAGGTGCCCGCATGAATGAGCAACAAGATGGCAACAGTCCAAGGGCCTCAGGTAAAGGAAATTCCTTAAAAACAACTACATCAAAAGCTGTTTTTTCTCACTTTACTATTCCATCAGCTTTTTTAAAAAAAACTGATGACTCCCCAAATTATCAGATTGTCATAGTTCATTTTGAATCACTCCTCTTAGTTCCTGGATTTCAAAGGATGCATATATATTGAGTAATAAGATTCTTTTGCTGCTGTTTCGGCTCTTCAACCTACCACCACTCTGAGAGGAAACGGAAGTATTTCCCAAAGAGGTTAATGGTTATTTCTGGAGATCCTAAAACCAAACACCACAACCACTCCACAACAACCCAGCCCAACAACAAAACATTCAAAGCCAACAAAAAACCCCACAAGCCACCAACCCACAGCTGTTTCTACCAGAGATAACGGAAAAAAAAAATCAAATAAATTTGCAAAGTGGTATTTCCCTTCAAAATGCCCATCAGAATACCCAGCTAAAGGCAAGAAGAAAAGTTCATCATCTCTACTAAAAATGGCTTCTAGTATTATTCAAACATATGCAGATAAAAGATCTGTTATATATGGAAAAATATATTTACATAATACATTCATGTAAGTACATATTATGAACTAGATTTAAAAATTAAAATGTTAATGGTCAATGTTTTTAAGAGATTTACAGCAAAGATATTACTTGTCCAATTTCTTTTGCTATAGCATTACCCAAAAGTGTTAGTTAAAGGCTAACAACTACTATAAACAGTTTTGCTCCGAGTTGTCTGTTCAGTGCCCTTATCCTCAGCCTCTAGTCATCACTTAACATGACCAGAGTTTCCGCTTAAGGCCACGCTGCCTAACTTCTTGATTCATAAAGGGCTTTAGTCTGAAGACAAATGTCATTTGTCATGGGCCTGAGGGGGGGGTGGTGAGAGGCCAAAATTTAGGTCTGAGTAATAATTGAGTTTTCCTCATAACCACATTGAGCAAACTGGCTGATTTCTAGCCAAGCAGAAACACCACAGGCAGTAGAGAATAGGTCTCTGACTAAGTGTCAACAACCAGTGTCAGATCTAATGTATAATAAAATAATATGAAGTAACTTGTATTTAAAACAACAATTTATGACAGCAACAAACCTTGTTGTTGAATGATTCTCGATCAGGTACCAGGCAGCAGAAAAGTTTTCACTAGTAAAATCAGCACTCATCCCAGGAAACAGTGCCTCTAAATCTTTTTGAGGAAATCTGCCTCTGAAAAATGAATATTCATTTATTCAGTGAGACATTCCTGTGAACTGCTTACAATTTAAAGTGTCACGTAAAAAAAAAAAAAAACCAACAACAACAAAAAAAGAACAGAAAACCCCAAAAACCAAATCAGGTCTGAACAAGATGCAAACAAACTTTCATCTCACCATGAAATTAAATCTGGTATTACAGGCACATATAGCGTGACTGGGAAAGGAAAGATTAAAATCTAATCTGAGTAAAACTAATTTTACCATTTTGATTTCACTATTACACATATGACAGAAATGTTGTCAGTACAAACTGCTTCTAAAGAAAGAGAACTACTGCCTTCAAAAAATGAGACTAGACACCATGGTACTACTACTACTACTGAGATGCAGGACCACATTATAATGCTGAATGCACTCAAAATCAATTCTACCTTTTAAAGAGGAAAATCAGTACACCAAGTCAAGTAAATAAGGGCGCATATTCCCTAGACGCCGTGAACCAGTGTCTATTTAAAACAATAGGACATCACCAGTTTGACAGCTTATAAGTGATCTTATACCATCACTTCTATTAGTTCACGTGCATGAGAAGTTCCATGGAAACATGAAGGAAGATACTTGAAGCATTCTTTCGTTATACGCAAACACTGAAAGAAACCCAGAGTTAAAATCCCTTGCAAAACAATACAGTGATCTATGTTTATAGTACATGAAACATAAAGGAAAAGCATGTCATAAGTGAGGTACAGTATGTTTTGTTTGTTTTTACTCAGTCTTAAAATGCATAAAGATAGCATGTACGCCTATTTCTTGTGAAAGCAGATTTGCTACAACAGCTATTCCTTGAAACTACAAGTAACTTCGACAGTTTTACAGAAAATGCATTCCATTTATTTTAGGCCAGTGCAACACAAATACTTAAAAGTACTTTTCAGTGAAGACATGACTATCTTCATCATTCAGTCCAGACACACACTGAAGGCTTGGCCATATTCATTCCACCATACATCTCTATCCCATCTCTTGAAAATAATCATGGCAAACAAGTTTACTGTTGGTTAGCCTGAACTTCTCAGGCAGTTGGGCATGATGATCATTGCAGACACCTTCCAAATGAAATATTTTAGCCTATTCTAAAAACGTACTAAGTCACTTCTGGATTACAACATCAAACTTGAAAGTCAGTAACATCCCTCTCTGATGTAACTGAAGTTAGGTGAACTCTGCTATAAAAAGTATACTGCATACAAAAGCAAACCTGCCATACTTTGCATTTGAATTCGAACTTGGATGGGAGTATCAATCCAGCGTCAGCTATTGGAATTACATTTAATACATACGAAAAGCCATCTGAATGGATATAAAAACAATGATCTGTTTGTTAGGGGTTTTTTAGGTGAGGGTTTTTTTCCTGTAATCTAAACACGTTTCAAACGAGTTAAAATGGGTTTTATTACAGAAAGCAAACAGCAAATTAAGTGAAGTAAATCTAGAGGCAGATGCATTAAAAAGTACAATTATAAAGAAACAAGAGTTGTTTTTTCTAAGTTGCTATTCACATCCAAATGGCCATTAGCACAAGCAGGTACAAAGGACCTACATAAAAAGTGACATGGCACAGGAGTCCTTCATCAGCAGCACCTGATTAAAGCAGAGGCATGAAACAATACTTTTTATAACAGCAGGGAAAAAAAAATAACCAAATGAAACGCAAGAAAAAAAAGATGACAGATATGAAAAGGAGAGACAGGAAAAACTGCAAGAAGCAAAAGTAGCAACTAAAACTGAGGGTCCAAACATTTCCATGTTCAATGAAAAAGTAGTGAGGTCAAAAGAGGTGATCCTGCCCCTCTACTCTGCTCTCCTGAGAACCCACTTGGAGGATTGTGTGCAGTTCTGGTGTTCCCAGAGTAAGAAGAACATGGAACTGTCAGAGTAAGTCCAGAGGAGGGTCACGAGGATGATCACAGGACTGGAGCACCTCCTGTACGAAGACAGGCTGAGAAAGTTGGGGCTGTTCAGCCTGGAGAAAGCTCTGGCTGTTCAGCCTGGCTGTGTGAAGACCTCAGAGCAGCCTTCCAGCATCTGAAGGGGACCTACAAGGATGCTGGAGAGGGAGACTGTAGTGATAGGACAAAGGGGAGTGGGTTTAACTTAAACAGGGGAAGTTTAGGTTAGATATAAGGAAGCAGTTCTTTACTGTGAGGGTAGTGAAGCACTGAAACAGGTTGCCCAAAGAAGTGGAAAATGCTTCATCCCTGGCAGCATTCAAGGCCAGGTAGGACAGAGCATTGGGTGACATGGTCTAGTGTGTGGTGTCCCTTCCCATGGCATGGAGGTTGAACTAGATGATCTTAAGGTCCTTTCCAACCCAAACTATTCTATGATCCTACGATAATGTTAAAAGATTTACAAACATTAAGTAGTGAGACTCATGATTGCCAACAAACTTGAATTTCATGAATGCCAGTTAGTGAGCAGAAAATACTGATGGATGCAAAAACGAGAAAGTTTTGATTTATCTTTCTTTTAAAGCTGTTTTAAGAGATATTATTTTTCATTCAAAGTAGCGAAAAGTGCCAAATAGGCACATGAATTTATAGGATAGTACTTCACATGTGATACACGGCACAGCTGTCCAAAGAAAGATTTTATGTTAAATCCACACATGGTAGCAACTCTGTGGGCAACTAAAAAAATTAGAAATTTTCAATTACCTCAGAAGAGACTCAGGCATTCACAGTGCAAGTACTATATAAGGGCACGTATACAGAGAGAAGCAGAGTTTTAGTCATATTTTTCAGAACTTCAATATATTATCCCCAAAAACCAAAAGAAATAAATATGACACAAACCCCACACACTCAACAAATATACCATTACCAAATGCTACTCATTATTGCAAGATTGTAAGATATATGCATAGCAGTTTAAGCTTATGCATGACACATATAACTCCTGGGAAAAAAACCAGTAAGCTTTTATTTTTATGTATGATAATAGAATATGATGTTGACCAATAATTTAGCCAGGAATGTAAGAAATTCCTGCAAATTAGTTTTGCCCACAGACAGTGCAACGAAAATAAAGGGTTGGGGTTTGGGGGGGGGGGGGAAGTTCAGTTTGATGTCTGACTGCATTGAAAAGTTATCAGGACCTTTCTTCCAGCAGATGTATTTGTGCAGAACCATAAATTAGGAATGCATTTATGGCTGCTTTTATCTGTGCAGACATATTTTAGACATAGTCACAACAGAGTAGAAACATGGAACGTGAATGTGTGCGGTATGTTAACAATATGTTATACTCTATGGTGTAGTATCCTTATTTTTATCATAACTTTCACCAGTAGTTTTTCCACTAACAGATATGGGGAGCTTGGAATGACTTGTTACAGCTGTCTTCACAACAAGCTGCTCACTAAAAAGTTCAAACTGAAAACCAACTGTACTTCAAAAATATCTGGCCAGATGCATGTAAAAAGAGACTGACACCGCATACACACAAGTTTGTTTCATTAACTTCCATTAGTGAATTAAATAAATAAGTTCTTGGAAGTTTCTCATGCTTACCATTTAAACAAGCACATATGTGACTTGAGAAAGTATTCCTGTTTTACTCATTTCAGCATTATGGGGTGAATATGAACTAAAGGCTGAGACCATGCGACACGTAATGAAACTGTAGATAATTTTCCTGTTAATTTGCTCATTTTATAAGAATCATTTCCAGAAGCAACTCTGAATACTTAGTCACTGATTAAAAAGCAACCACTGTAAAAGAAAATGGGATCCACAAATTGAATACAGAAAACCACAGAAGAGAAAAGTTCACCATCCTTGACAACTCTACATATTTCACTACCTTTACAGTTTCAGCAAAGGTATACATAGTTGATTTATATAATAGTATGTCCTGCTAGGCAGACTATTTTATTTAAAGCAGAACTAGATCTGGTACTAGACCCCTAGTTAACATTTTAAAGGAGTCCTATTAATTCATCAAAAACAATTTTAAAGATTGAAGTAATTAAGATTTATATTCATGTGAACTATAATAAAAATAATTTTGGTTTCAAGCCACTACACACTTACACTCAGAATGTCTCTGAGGGAAGTGAATCTAACGCAGTCATGCAATACCAGATGTAGCTACCCTTGCTTGCACATAAAAGTTGTTCACATCTATTTTGGATTTAAAACACATTGGTAAAATCAATTCACTTGCACCACATGTGCCCATCAGTACAAGTCCCTCCCTCCACTACCCCAAGCTTTCGGTACTGTATAGCCTGATACTCACTAAACCAAACCTAACCTAACATCACAGCATACATTAGGTTTCTTTTTTTTTTAAACACACTCTACTACAGAATTTGTGAATGCACACAGCATTTATATTCTCCAGAAGTTTAAGATTAGTTGTAATCTCCATGGGAAAATTACAGCCTCCAAGCAGTCACAACTGAGTAACAGCAACAAAATGCAAAGTATACTAATAAACAGAGTCTGACTAGAAATGCAGCTTAGCAAATTGTAATTTTTCTGTAAAGATTATTTTGCTCCCAGACCTTCAGAATCTCATAGCATGCTTCTCAGCATACATGACAGTACTTGCAGATTAAAGGCAGGTCCCAAAACAGGATACAGCCACCAAAAGGTAACCTGAACCTCAATTCCACAGGAGTTTTTAGGTCAAAAGGAGCAACTTTAAATAAACACAGATTCTGAATAGCAACCAGCATAAACAAGCTCCAGCGAGAGCTGTTGTATACCCCCCCTCTGTCTGGTACCAGTCAGACTTCTAGAAGCAGGCTTTGTACCAGCTGTACTGTGTTAATAATGCATGCGAGAAGACCAGCATAAGGGCCACTGGAGTAGACTAAACACAACAAATCAGAAGGTGCCAACAAAGGTCTCCCCAACAGCAAAAAAGACAAGGATGCACTACTACTCCCTAGTAGCTTTGGATTTAGCAGAAATATAACAGCAAAATGACAACCATATTTAAGAAGTGGCAGAATGAGATGAGAGAAATCCACCAGGAGTTTATAGGCTGGTGGTTGCAACTGATATATCAGCCTTACAAGTAGTAAGTGTTGCTGTATTTTTAAACATCATAAAACTAGGACTGTATAATACCATATACTGCATCTCCCTCCCACAGGTTTCACAATTTTTTCGCACACATCTCTCTGATAAAAGCTTCCACAAACCCATGACATTCAAGGATGAAACTGACTACATTTCCATACAAGCCACTTAAAAATAAGTAAATTTCAAAGCCTCCAGGAAGTTTTTTCCTATTTCACGGTGGTAAGCTAATGTTTACCATTAGGGGGCAGCGTAAGATCATCTCTTCCTCCCAGATGAACTGTTTTGGAAGCTGGCGTGGGAAGAGGGAAGCATCTGTACTGAGTGGGTGGATACAGAAGTATGTGGAATGTACTTCGCATGTCAGCATTTGCTTTCATGTAAGAGATGGATCCACCATAATGATCTCAGCTACATGCAAAACAACAAAAACACTATTCAAAAAATGTTATAACCACCACTAGGTCCAACTGCTGTTACTGCTTTGGAGAGAATGGGTTTTCTTACTCTGACAGAGCAGGCAGAGGAAGCAGGTAACCTTTGATAAAATAAGGACCCATCATGCAGGAGGGGAAATCTATGTGGTACATCTGAACAAGCAATTACATAGTTATAAATTTCCCACTAGCAGAATTCAACCAGTGCCCTTATGGAACAGGCATCACATTCTCTCTCAGAATTGATCAAAATTCTGAACAATCCTATGTTGGTAGGATGTAACCTACCAACCTGCTCTTTTACAGGCCTAAACTGCTAAAACCAATCCAAGTACTGCAACATAGCTGTGAATGTCAGCATTTTCATACCAAGCTTCCACATTTCTTAGACTGAGGCAACTACTCCAGATAGTCTTTTTCTTCCTGCAAGCTATTTAAACCTTCTATAAGGGTGACTGGCTACATCTGCATACCACCACAGCTAGGTACATTCTTTGGGGAGGAAGATGGCACAGACCTGCTTTGCCATAAAGCCAGCATAAAGAGAGTGGTAGAAAATTAAAGCTTTGCATCAGTCTTTACTCCATTCTGAAAATTAAAAAACTAGGTTGAGTATTTTAAATACCTATTTTCTGGTGAGAATGGAATACTTTGCACCATGCACATAATCTGCACAAGTGATAGCAATGTAAAAAGAAGTTGATCTGACTGGAGGACCTGTTCTGTGTTTTCAAAAATGACCAAACAATTCTTACCAAGGCAGGAGAACAAATGTGTGCAAAAACTCTTTTAGGAATACATCTGTGACTCTAAGGGTCACAACTGAAATATAATAACCAGCAAGCTCAAGTTTCATGACAATGGATGTTATTATTTAGCAATTGGGATTCTTGGTTGTACAGCACAAGAGCAATTAATTCTTGGAAAACATGAAGAATTTATCAATCATAGATTATGTATACTTACAACCTGTTTGCCTCGCAGGCTGAAAGATGATGGCTTGCACATCATGTACACATATAACATTTAAAATATCTTGCCTATTTAAAAACAATCAGGAGGATGACTGTAAATCCATAGTTTTTATATTTTGCAACCCTGCAACTTGCGCATGAAAAGAGAATTCCAGTGCCTATTTTGAGTATATATATATTGCTCCTAGAATACATCTACTGGTAGTATTCTAATTATTAACAGAATGTGTTATAGCCAATACTATCTATTTCCCTTAATGCACAATTAAAACCTTTTGTTCACTTAAATCCCAGTCTGCGGGGTCAGATTTTTTTTTACTCCCTGTGCCTGCCTACTTGTTTAATGAAATGCTGTACTAAAGCACTTCTGCTCATTATTTGCAGGTTTTTTTCTAGCATTTCAGTGTTCCATTTGAAAGACCTTGAAAGTACCCACCTGAAAGATTCAGAAGATTAATTTTTAAGCACATTTCAGCTGGACAAAGTGCCATAAAAAGTGTTTCAAAACGCCAAGAAAGGAATTTTTAGAACCACGCACAACCCACACTAAAAGACAAACAAACAAACACATCGCAACGGATAGGCGATCTAACTCTTTCCCATGCTACAGACTGTCTTTCCTATATCATTTGCAGATGATTGACAATCACCTTCTAGAGGGAGGACTTCTTTCTCTCTTTCAGTCTGTAGCCTCCCCATTTCCTGCCTTCTTTTCGTCATGTTCCTATCTAGCTTATTCCTATCCTATTTTCTCACATCTATTTTTCATTGTGATTCTCCCTTGTCCTCTCTTTAAATGTTTCTTTTGTTTACCACTATTTGCATATTGAACAGAAGGCACCCCTTTCCCTTCCTTATTAGTCATGAGGCTGTAAGGGCTGTAAATTCCATGTCAGACCAACTCTGACTGCTTCAGCTTCAAAATTAAAATAAATCCCAATTTGCATACATTTAAAAACAGCTTAAAGAAGTCAAAGGTGTTACTAAGGAGAGATTCGTTATGCTGCAGAGCCCCATCTCCTTGTATACACAACTGCTCTTCATTGTAGTAGCCTTTCTTTTAAAGCATTCCCAAATTCTATTCACTTTTATCAATTCTGGTGACAAATTATTCCAATGTCTAGCAACGTTAATGTTAATATCTTGCTTATCTACTCCCCTTCTTCACCTGTAACTGCCTTCTTCTCACTACCTTGTACAACTTCGCATTACCCACCCATCCCATATGTCGAGTCCTTTCAAATGCACGAGTTCGCTCTCATAAAATAATCTCCAATACCAAATAGTTTAAATAAACAGCACATTGCTCCAATCTTTTAAGCAAATTATGAAAGCTTCACCACTGAATTTTAATTAAACACAGAACGTTCCATTTACAGTCACAACTATTAAGTGTGCTGCCACCCATAGCACGAGGTCAGACCAGGCTTTTCCTCTGTCCCTGTATCTTTCCCATCTCCACAACTTACCCTCAATCCCTCTATACAGTTACTTGTTCAATTGACTAGTATTCATTTTCTCAAAACGGTCATTTTCAACCCCAGTGCCTGCCGTAACCTTCATGCCTCACCTCCAGTAAACTTGGAGATCAGTGAACAATAAATCAGGCCCAAATACTTCCCTATTTCCCCATCCCTCCTCCAAAAAAAAGATTCTTTCCTATCTGTATTTACATATTTCTGACTAAATAAATCCCAAACTACTGCTGTTCTTGTTTCTAGAAAAAAAAAGTAATCTTAATCCATCACATTGACACTGTCTTAACTGTAACCAAGAACTACCAATTTGGGTTATGAGTTAAAATACTACATTAGAAGTTGCGTTAAAATCAGAACAAATTAAAATTAACTGTTTCATAACCACTGTATTTACAGAAAGAAGTTACTGTGAGAGACCTATGGATAGAGGACTATTCCACAGAACTAGTTACCTTGACTTAGATCACAAATATTGGAAGAGCTCTTGAAGGGTTCAGAAAAAACAGGATTAAACCAGAGAATATTGGTTTTAAAAGTCAGCTAGTCACAACTATTTCTTACAGTGTTTGAGAAGACACTATATCGGTTTTGATATTAAGCGCTTCATTAAAAAAAATTAACCAGGCAAATTAATAGAGTGTCTTTTTAAAAGAGCTGCTGCCATAGGATTGAAAATTTATTTTTATGCAATGCCTATAGAATACGTCACATTGATTAAAGAACTAAGCACAAAAAACCATGGAGAAGCAAATCTGTAGGGAAAGCTTTACTAAAGGCCACATTACTCTTTCATTATCACCAATAATAGCTTTATCACCAATAATTTTTTATAAATAGTTGGTACAAACATCAAGAAGAAAATTCTCATCTGCACTGAGACAAGGGAGCAATAGAGGAACACTGTCAAGTGCAAAGAACTTACAGCTAGGGTAAAGGAATCCACGCCGTCCCTACAGAATAACAAGCAAGCATGCCACTAGAGAAAGCAGTGACAAGAGAAGCAGCTAACAAGACATTCACTACTAGTTGGACAGTGCAGCACTGTGGCAAAAAGGATTATATTTATTTGTTTCACTTTTATTTACAAACAGGGAGGGAGCGTGAAGGAAAGAGAGAAGTCTTCTAGTAAGATGCTCTAGTACTGTCCACAGTCCTGGAATCCACGTTCCAACAAGGCAGGAAAACTGAAGAAGAGGAAAGTACCACCTGTCAGAAGTTACATCAGAAGCTAGAGAAGAAAGGGACAAAATCTTCAGCTTTTTACAAAAAAATTGGGTTAGTACTTTGAAAAGAAAGGAAAATACATATTCAAACTAGGAAAGAAATGAACAGCCAGACACTGGAAGGTGATGGCAAATCCAAAATAAATCCCGTTAAGATTTTGGGAAAGTGAAGTTTCCCCATTAGAACAAGGTAAAAATGAATACTATAGATTTTCTCCAATGCACTACCCCTCACAAACAGAGTATTCAGCAGATGAGACCCTTAGTAATAGTTCCATTTTAAATGGCCTTTGGTTCAGGTAGAGCTGGTATCCTGACAAGAGAAATGTTACTCCTGATGCTATTTCTGGGAGCTGGCCAGATCTGAAGCTCTAAGAGTATCCCATTTAAAGTCCTTTGATTCCATTTATCACTCCTGTAAAATTTCTATTTCAGAAAACTGCCATAAATTTTACCATACTTACAAATGAAAGTAAAGAAGTCTGTGGGTTGGAAAACAATAGTAGGAATTTAGTGAAATAAACTAGTCGATGTGGTAAATCACATTATCAGAGCAATTTTAGCAACACATGAGAATCTAAACATCCCTGAAATCCCCGCGAAACTCAAGTGCAACAGTATGCATTCCATAACTACAACATACAAATCCAAAGCCTGAGGTTATTTACCAATCCACAAATCCTAACCATCACTGGGGTTCAACATATCAGGCTTTTAGATTATCTACAGTTCTAACTAATAATCCAAAAATGATGCCAATGAAAAAGGATAGAACACGCACCAACAACTCTTTTTGAATACCAAACAGCACACAACTAATATATGTATTTTTAGATCTTTCCCTGCCCTGTAAAGCATTAAATTTTTCTAGGATTCACAAAGGCACACATAGAAAAAAAAAAAAACCCAAAACACTAAAAAAGTGGATTAAAGGCATTTGGTACTCACTTGTCTATCTCAATACCCAGCGGATTAGCTGGACGTAGGGACAAGGGGGGAATCCCTTTATTTCTATCAGTGCGCATGTCATAATAGTTCATTTCATCCACCCAGACAGCAGACTGATCCAAGATACCTAGAGAAAACAAAGCGCAGATCCTTAAAACAACAAGGGCGGTCCAGCACTATCAACTTCTAACATACTGAATTAATCTGAAAAATCCTGATAAATATAAAATGCATGCCTAGGTAATATATTGGAAGATACATGGCAAAACAACCTGGATGCAATTATGCTATATTATTTTATTATAGCTGCTGAAAAGATATTTGTGGCTGGGCATCAATCATTACCCTCTCACAGAGTACACAGTTTCATGCACATTAAGGGCATTTTCCTGATCACAGACTATTAGTATCTTTCATTCCTCCAAGTATTCTGGTATGTGTCCAAACCCTGTCATATACTACTTTCAAAATGAGCAACTACCTGGAGGTCATCTTGTTTGCATGTTTTAGGGAAGACCCCTTTTCTGTACAGTCACTAGCCAGAAAGCAAGTGGATTTTGGCCATGTATCAAAATAGATGACTCCAAGAACACAGGACTGACTTTGTTTCCAAAGCCCTAGCTTAGACAATGCATAAAGGTGAGGGACCATATGTCTTGGCCCTCAGTCAAAAATGCAGCCAGCTCCACTATTGGCTGCGTCTTTTTTTAACATACCCAACAACTCAAGAAGCAACACCATCCTCACACCCATTTTCTAAACTATCAGTTCTTCTTTCCCCTCACCAAAAGCTTCACTGTGTAACACTTGCACTTAGTTCACCTTTCCATTATTAAGAACCTAGTACAGCTTGGGAGAAATTACATGTTATTTAACTGCCACTGAACCACAGAGAACAAAAACCTAAAACAGTTCATGTGGGAAACCCTGTGTTAGAAAAGATAATGATCCAACCTCATCAATGAGGTGTTCTAAAAAAAGCATTTTCAATCGTGAGGGTATTTAGACTGGATTCTAGATTAGGCAGAGGTCCTAGACTGCTCGGCAACATTATTTCAATGGTTAAGCATCTCATGAGAAATACTTAAAACTTTCCATCTTGCAGGATGGTTTGAATTACAAATAAGAAACGTCACTGAGGACTCAAAGGATAAACAATCAGCTTAGGATTTAGGTATAAAAGTTTATATTTTTTAGGTTTATATTTTGTATTTATCTAGTACACTTAGGAGTAGTTACTGGATCTGCTAGGATTTTTATTTTTATTTTTTAATTTTGGAAGTTTAGTGATATTCCTTACAGAAAAATAAAGGGCTACTTTTCATTAGTCATTGAGGGGTTTATCAGGATATTGAGATAGAAGGATTAATTTCACATATAGCATGAGTTTATCAATGTATGTAGTTGCACCTTTTATTTATATACTCTGCTTTTTCTAAACAACTGGAGATCACCCTGAGGTGGATGGATCCCTTTTAAACATATATTTTTATCTAAAAGGCATTCAGTAATATATGTGCGTAGCAAACAAGACAGATACAAATTTGAACAAGAAAAATACCTATTTTTTCAGGTTTAAGCAGTTTGAAGGAAACCGTTGAAGTTCCTTTGCCACCAGACTTTGTAGTAACAATAATGTCTCCTTTGTCATTTTTAGCCTGTCCAACTCGACACACAATTTTACTGGCAGACATCCACTCAGCAGTTAGCAGACAGTTGTGCCCACAGATTGTTAATCCTAAGAAAAAAAATAGCATATTTTAATAATCTTTTGAAATTCGGTAATGCAAATACATTTATGATGCTTCATATATTTTACATAAATACGTGACCCTTATCCAGTCCCTTACAGGCAACTACAGAGAAAATAGTCACAAATAGTTTTTTCAGATGTTCCCTAGGTGACTTCAGGTCTTTTGCCCTAGTAACACTTCATAAACCACATGCAGTGCTGCTTGAAGTCATTTTAATCTCTTCTACCAGTTACAGGCTACCGCAACTTCTATTTCATCATGTACAATGCATCTTCTGTCTGCAAGATACCAGAGAACTGCTGTTCAGTACTGTACTTATGTGAAACTTCCATCAAAACTTCATGAAACATTTTCACAAGTTCACTCTATATGACTTTGCAAAATATTCATAGTACACAATGTTTCTTACACCTTATTCGTTTAGCAGTACCTTTGTGGACGCAGAAGGATTTTCTGGTAAAAAGAAAAATTATTAATTGACAAATATTCTGCCCCCATTTCTTCTGTACAAAATCCATGATGCAAGACTGCTGAATAAACTGCCCTTCTTATATGGAAAAACGGTCATGCAATGTTCATCTATTTCCTCTTCTAAACTTTCTCCTGAAAAAGTTCACACGACAAACTAGGAAATAAAAATACAATATATTTTCGCTATGAAGCTAATAGATTGTTTTCTCAGATCTAGAACAATCAAAGAGTTTTGTTGTCCTGAAGAACTGGCTAGAATCTAATTTCAATAGTATATACTTAGAGAAAAACTTCATTAGCTTCTTCTTAAGTAACATACTTACCTAAAAACATTTTGCCTTATGTGCAAAAGGACAGGGCCATACTGGTGTGTTGGCTGTACTGAAGTATAAATTAGTCAGGCATAGCAGTTCCTTCCCTGTTGGCTTGGCTTTTGTTTTTAATTTCTAGAAAGCTCAGACCAATTTAAAAAAAAACTCTTACAGGCAGGAAAGGGTCAGAGTATGTGGCTCAGTACCAAACCTTCACACTTCTCACAATTTAAGTCTCTGACATTACCCAGCAGACAAATTTGGCAGTTTTTGTGGTCATCAGACATAAAAATGTCCTCTCCCTGCCAAAAACTATTTTGAAAATGAAAACCAAAGAATAAAAACCAGAAAGGCACTGAAACTTACTAAAACCGAAAGTAATTTTACTTGAGCAAGGACAGTCGATTTGTTATGGTTTGTTTTTTGTTGGGTTTTTTTTTGTTTTCTTTTTTAAAGATGCCTGGAAAGAGGGGAGTGTGAAATTAGACACACACCAACAAAGCCTTAAAATAAAAGAAATATTTGGTTGTTATCTATTTGCAGTATTTTAAGCAGGCCAGTTTTTATTCTTCAGAAGGGAAGAATATCCCACATATTTATGATGCATGGGTTTTCATCTTAGGTTATATTATTACATGCCCTCTGGTTTTATGCTAACAACTTCTCTAAAGTAAAAAAAAAAAAATAAAGACTGAGGTAAGAGGTATGACTAACTGAAGGAGTTTGTCTGAACCATTCATAAAGAGGTTTTCATCCTAGAATTCCTAAGGTTGGAATTCATGCTTAAATTAAGTAATACTGTAAAATCAAGATCCAAACTATAGCAATTTAGTAGAATAAAAATGTTTTAATTCTCTTGAAGATCCTTGTACCAACTTTTTTCCACTCATCAGAGGTTCCTGAAGCTCTCAGGAAAACAAGATCACAAGAACTGACTAGATCCAAAATGTAAGGGTACAGCCTAAATCAAATAAAGTCATGCTTGGGGAGACCTTTTGATAGTATAAAAAAAAAACCAAAGAAAACTTCCCTTTAAATAAAATCTCATTTTAATCTGTCGCATGGTACAAAGATCTTTGAGAATATTATAGTCAGGTTCTAGCTTTCATGTATCTTTCAATACATAGGCACAAGTCTCTTATTGAGACTTTCCAATTTTGGTTAAGCTTATATATTGACAATTCTACGATGCCTACAAAACTGCTTGAAGATCCAAATGTCTTAAAAGAAAAACTAAACTTTGAGAGAAAAATTGTTACAAGTAACTCCTGGATTTCACTTTTTGTACCATAAGCTACAGAGTTATAAATAAAAAGTTTATTTGGTTTAAAAGATAAAAAAAGATTACTAGAAGACTCAAATGAAACAAAAAAGTCATATTCTTCTATTATGTGATATTTGGTTTATATATATATATATAAAAGGTTCTTGCTTTTCATTTTACTCTAATGCACCTCAAACAGCAGACTCTAAACTTTACAAAACTCTCACTCAAGCTCGATTCAATCTCATGCCTACAAAGGCTCATTTTTACAATTATTTCCATTCAAGTCAGAGAGAACATTTACATGCCTGATTCAACCATTTAAAAAAGTCCTTACATGTCTGAGGCCTTAGTCACTTACTGGAGAAAGCTGAGAATTGAGCTAAGGGGAAAAAAATAAGGCAATCCATTACATATTTTATTTTTAGCTCAAAGCATGAGATTATCAGGAGCTGTGCTACAAGTATTAATCTAAAAAAAAAAAAGAAAAGAAAAAAGAGAGAAAAAAATATTAGCAGTCAGCTGTAATACTGAGGCATAGCTTAGGAGGCGTCTTCCTTCCAAGAACCGAACACTGATCACTTCCAAGAGGCTCATACTAACAAACTAATTAGGTTGTCTAAGTCCATCAATCACATAAATTCACAAAAAATACTCGCCTCTAATAGTGTTCTTTGTTTCTCAATAAACATTCATTAGTGCACTGCAGCTTTGTCTAGCTGCTAAGGAATATACTGCTTCCCCTTTTGAAAGGTGGCAAACTGAAGGGGAAAACTGTAGTAGTTCATGCTTGGCCATGTTGTTCATTCTAGTGGCCATTAACAGAATTCAGGAATCTTGGTTTACAGCCATTAAGTGAAAATTTGTTTCTAGCAATGACAAAATTCCAATGGACTTCAGGGGAGTCAAAAATGCACAACAAGCCCTGAACACTGCATGTAACCAGGATGATATTCACCCATAACTGATAGTGAGACCAAAAGAGATTCTCTGAAGACCAACAAGAAGGGTCAAAGATACATGTCAAAGATATTTGCAGAAAATTTAAGTATGCTAGGACTTTTCAGCTTGGGAAAGAGCAGTGGTGATCAAGATCTGGATGGTCAGGAGGATCAGAGAAAACTGCTTGTTCCATCTTCAAACAAATGAGATGTGATTATTCAAATGAAAATACCACGTTAAAATCAAAACAGAAAAGGAGATGATTCTTCACATAATGTGTAGTTAAATTATCAAACCAGATCTGAAGTAACTGTTGCAGATACACAAATTAACTTTCACACTAATTCAAGGAACAGCAATGCTCAGTGACTTTCTCAATATATTGAAAACAAATTATGATAGGAAAATTTCTATGCTGATATTCTCAATGCCTGGTAAAGTGAAAAAGGAGCATCTCATTGTATCTGCTCTCTCCTAGTACACTCCACAGGCATTTATTCTTAGTGTTCAGCACAGGATGCTGAGTCATGTTAAGGGTTCATCTAGCAAGGTATGGTCATTCTGATTATTGACACATCAGGCAGCGTCCCTGAATTTACAGATTCAAGTGCATATTTGTGAAAAGGGCACTCCTCACACCACGCAACACAGATTTTACATTGCAAAATAATTACCTCTAACCGCATCCTAAATGCAACACACTACAGTCTCAAAAGAAGCGGGGCTTTTTTTCAAACTTACCTATGAGGTCTGTAGGCCCAGTCCCCAAGTTTTCTCCTCTAATTGTCACTTTTGTCCAGGAGATGCCTTCATTTGGAGAGATACCAGTTACAAGTGGGGGCTGACGTGCTCGAGACATGATGTCGATTCAGTTACTGAAAACTGAGTTGCTTTTATCTGTTCAGCAAGAAACAATCATTTAAAAACAATAATTATATTACATAAAAACTATTTAAGACCTTTGAAGCTGTTCTTCAAGAATGGTAGAGAAACTTGAACATATATTTGGAACACCACTCAAAACCTTTTTTGCCACAGTCATAAACCAATAAAGAATTCCACACTTCCATTTTTTAAATTACAGTTCTAGTTCTGAACTGTAAATAAAAAGTATATTCAGAAAAATATTAAACCCTCAAAATGCTTATTGAAACTACATACATACATTCCAAATCACTTATAACAGAATTCAAATAAGCCTATTCAATCCTGCATTAGAAAGTTATTATTGTATTCCTTAGGAAGTCTAGAATTGCTAAGCTAACCAGTAGACCATAATTGCGTATTCGGATAACTTCCCTGTCAAAATCAGACTTACTGGCACAAGCAGCCCCATGGGAAGAAGCCCCCAGAACTTATTTGTATAAAGCATCAACATTTACATAAACTGAGAAAATTAAAACATTACTCACAGACAGTGTATTAGCCGAGAACATCAACAAAACAATTAATATACCAAGAGATCAACAACAACGTACATAAAATTACTGACGAACCATTTTGAGGAGAGCATTCCTTTGCACCCAAAATCAGCTCTGTAAAGAAACACCAATATGCTAGGGATTTATGCAGCCTACACTTAGTTTACTGTGCAACTGATCACAAATTCCTATGTCTTATTAGCAGTTTCTTTGTGCAGCTTTGCAGCTCTAAGAAGCAGATGAGTATCATCTGAAGCACATTAGCTCCCACCAGCTTCTCCACATTCATAACACTTACTAAACATAGAGCCTGCCCATAGGTACACAGATCCTACAGAAGTGATAAGGCAGGCAAAAAAAGGTTTTTAAGGACTTCAGTGGTAATTTTGCATTACCTATTCCATTTATGACTCCTGAATTCTTCCACTAAGGCTCAACAACATCCTTCAAATTCCCAGTAAAAACACTTTCACCTGGTTTTCTGGAATTTTACAAAGATATCTGTGATCAGTTTCTAACAGAGTTCTCATCAGAGTTTTGGTTCTTACCTTCATGAAGGTAAGAACCAAAAATAGCCTATAAGAAGAAACATTTATTTCTAAGAAAATCCAGGAGTGATAACATAAGTCAGCATTCAAAAACCTTAGGTACATATATAGAATGCTTTAGTGTATACAATTTTAATAGTTCAGGTTGGCAAAAAATACGTAGAATGTAAGCCAAGCTTCACAAGGCTTCTCTTACGTATTTTTATTTTGGATCAAGGTATGTCTTGTATTTTTACTTGCAAATAGCCATTTCCATGAAACCCAGAACCTCTGTAAATCACCTCTAACAACAAACTGCAGTAAAGTTACAGTTTTCCAAGCATGTGCAGTTAGGAAGTACCAGAATTAAGCAATCTATCTTTGTTTCAGCTGCTTCTGCATATATAAAATACATTTACTGCATCAGCAATATACCCTGCCTCTACATAACCTCCCCAAATTTTTCAGCATTCCTAGAAAGTTCTGCCATAAGGATCAAATAAGCTCGCACCGGCCAGTTTTATTTCATGTTCTGAAGTTGGAACATGTTTGAAAATGATGGATACCAAGGAAGGCAAGCATAAGAGGGAGATCTCATGGTGAAAGTAACCAAATACTGCCCTCAGAACAGGATCCTCTATCTATACCACAGATGCACAGCAGGTCACTCATAAAACTTTGCAGTAACATTTTTTCCTTCTCAGTTTCTGGGTGTCCAACTTCAGAGCTGACAGCCACACCTGTAGTCAGTGTGAAATGTACTCTGGACACAGGGAATACTGCAAAATCCTCCGAAACAGGAGGATTATAGGTCCTATATAACCACCTCAAATCTACACATACATTTGATCTTAAATATCTGTTTCTCAGTTTCACATATTTAAAATAGCAATGCTACCACACACTTCAAAAGCTATTTTGAAGACAAATTCATTAATATGGAAGAGGCATTTAGATGCTCTGAACACCACAGAACTATTAGTGTCTTCGGAGAACTTCTGAGACTACCTTTGAAGAGTGTGCAACTAGTAAGAGATGCAGATTCCTGCTGAACAAGTAAGAACATAATGTGAGCCACGTCTTGGGAAGTCTGGTAAGAGCCCATGATAATACACACAACGTGTCCGGAACTAAGGTGGTTTGTTTTGGTTTTCTGGTTTTAACTAGTAAACCTCAATATTTCTTGACCAGTTAATTTCACCACATCAAAAATTACATTATATTTTTAATATAACATTAATTTCCCAGGTTTCTGCAAGCAAGAAACTGTTGAAAAAGGAATTAAGGTATATAGTATTATATGGATGCTCTTGTAAGTCTGTATGCAAAACACTGTGACCTTTTACATGAATCCAACATGAGGCTAGCAAAGTCAGGAGTCAACAGATGCAGTCCATAATCTTCACCACTAGAACAGCACTGAAGGAGAGGACTCTATCAGCTGATAGCCACCTCCAGCTAAAAAAGCGAAGGCTATGCTCTGAGAGGCAAGTCTTCCCTCCTGCTCCCTCATGTCCTACTTGTATCTCTTTCCTAGCACTGTTTTCCTCACACACATGCACACAGAGTCAGGCAGACTCTGCCTCACTTCAAAACTGAGGCCACATCCTAGTCCTGCAGCCAAGCTATTTCCTTCCCCTATCCTGCTGATTTTCCCTTGACCTCTTACCCAGAAGTTCAAGCAGGCAGCAGAAGGCTGTTAATATTCCAAATCTCCTTTCAAATCCAGACATTTTGATAATTCCTTTTCCTTGCCTTCCATTCCTGACCTGGAGCCTACTTGTCCAGACAGCCCATCTGCACTATTGTTGATCCACTTCCTCATCACAGGTGAAAATGACAGTCCTGATCTCTCAAGATCCCTAGTCCTGGAATCACAAGTCTTATCCAGGTACATTCAAAGCTACATTGCCACAGCATCACCCAACAAAACAATGCGCAGCACAACAGAAATAAGCTCCCCGGCTCCCGTTGCTAAACCTAATACTACCTCGACCAATCACAATCAGAAATTTCAGGGAAAGTTTTGTTTATTCCCATAAAATTACAAGAGGCATATGCAGAGAAACTTAGACTTTTCAGAATTTGAAGTTTCCTCTTAAGTCCTGTGCAAAGAGGATGTAAGAGAGGAATCAGGTGCCTAAGTTTAAGCAGAGCAAGGAGGACAAACTGCATCTATTCCTCATGATCTAGTTATCTATGTAGTCTTTGCAGCTTTTCTCACAGACTCCCAGCAGAGCCCAAAGATAGACAACAGCTGTAAATAAATTGTGGGGTTACGCACCCACATAGACACTTGATTACTTTCTGCAGGAAGCAGCATGCATACAGATACCAGTACAACATAAAATACTTTTTTTTGAACAAATTTTTCAGAAGATTTTATGAGAAGTTAATCAGTAACACAAATGTAAAAAAGTCACCTTCAGGAACACAGTGATACGATAGAGGAAGAAATCTTCAGGAAAAAAAGTAAAGTAGAAGCTACTTTGGTATTATTCGGTTGATTGTCATTCCCTCCCACCCCCTACAAATATTATGGCTCCCTTGGATTGTTTCTTTCAAAATACCTAGGCACACAGGTAATTGCCTTGAATCAATACCAAAACTCAAAAGTAATATTACAACATATTTTTCTGGATTTCAGAAATTGGCATTAGATCCCTCTTCATGATGAGCTAAATAAATGTAATAAAAATGCTGAGCCTCCTGAGGTCTAACATTTCTCCTAAAGTATTTCCATACTTACCGCAGAATTGCTTTAAAATACCTCACTGGAATGAGAATACCACAGTAAATCTCAACACATTACAAAAGCACTACAGAACTGAGATACTCTGTTATTATTTTTAAATAGCAATTGCTTTCATTTATTTCAAAGAATAAGTGAAGGAACTGTATAGAATCTGCCTTTACTACAACTATCAAAAAATTGCTTGGAACCCTTCAATATATTTATAACATTTCTTCTCCTCCTCCTTATCACACGCATGTCAATAACTAAAATGACCAAACTGCTTATTGGAAGGCCTAGCCAGTATACTACTGTGGCACAAAAGCAAGTTAATATATATATATATTTAATACAAGGCTAAAAAAAGAGTATTTATTAAAGGTACAATAACCTAATAGGAGCATTTGCTGCAATTCTATAAATTACCCTAAAGAGAAACTGTATTCTTTACAAATATGTACTACGTATAAAATAAGAATAGTATTAAATTTAAAAATCAAGTTATTTCTCCCGTGGAGCCAGGCTCACTGTAGTGTTAACAAGACTATTTTGTTACTATGGACAATCTTTGACACTAACGGAGAGTCCCTCTCCCTTTTTATACCTCCCCACCTGTTTTTTAAAAACCTCATTGCCTCACAATATCTCCCCAACAGTTTAACAAGGATGACATCTGTTTGACTGCTCCCATGATCTTGCCCATATTATTCTATTATTCTGTCATAATTCTTGTTATGAAAGTGCAAAAAATTAGAAAGCCTCTGCAAAGACCACCTACTACAAAGCCATCTCGAAAAATGCCCTTCATAAACATCATCTTTGTCTTTACATGAGCTTCTCAAATAAATTGTCTTCTCACAAAGGTTTGGTTTAAAAAAAAATAATAAAAAATGCAGACAATTCTAAGTATTGCAAGCTTGCTATGGACAGGGCATCTTCTCTCTTTATCTTAAGAAAAGACGCTTTAAAAACAAATAATGAAGACATTAAATATGGCCCAACATAAGGGAAAATACAAGTCTAGTTATTTTTTTGGCTTTCGCAAATTTTCAGTTAGTTTAAAGAGAGAGTTCTTAAATAGGTTTCGCCGTTCAACAGCAAGCAGAGAAAAAGTAAATTGCCAATAGCTAGCATACCTGTTCTGTAAAGCAGAGTACTTTTTACCACTCTGGCAGTACCACCAGAATATTAAAGAAGTGAACAACAGAAGTTCAGGATTTCAGGATATTAAATTTGCTGGTAAGTTCAAATCCCAGAGAAAAATTACAAACACCATGAAGGCATGGAACTTTGGAAAATGAGTAACAATCAGGCATCACCTCACAAATTTCACTGGTGGAAAAATGAATAGCTGAAATGCTTTAAAAAGGAGTTTCTGACTTCTGAAGTGAAACTGCAAGTTGGTTCCAGTGACTGAAATTTCAATAAAATTAAAAGTTTCAGCAGTACTTTGTCACAGACACTGAACTTAAAAACTCTCTCAGAGAAAGATAGACTCAAGGTGAACGCAAGTGCCATGGTCATCCAGCAAAGCGAATCTAAGCTGCTGAGAAGAGAGGAATGAAAAACGTCATTTGTTGTTGCTGCAAAAGTGTAAGCCAGAAGCAAACAAGCAAGCCTTCAGGTATCAAATATTTATTTGTTTGCACTCATAAGTATGTGACAGGATACAATTTTAAACATTTTGCGCAGCAGAAATGACAGAAGCATCACCGGTGTTCAAATCACGGTATGCCTCACAGGATGTTGTCTACTTTTTGAAAATCCAACCAACCTGAAACCAGCAGAAGGTGAGGTACTCTTCTCACACTAACATCACAGCATTAAAAGCTTTCCAAATGAACAGATTTATGAAACGCCCTTTTTTAAACAAGCAATAAATACTCAGATTCCAGAACTTAGGTGATGGCCTTTTCACCTTAAGCTACACAAACTTGTGCTTCTACTAAATAAATCTAATAATTTGTTTTCACTAGAAAACCCAAAGAGTCCCCCAAGCACAACACACTATGACAGTCAGTAAAGGGACAGAACAAATGACCCCAAGGACGATGACAAAGGAAGAAGTTTCTTACATGTTTGTACTCAAAATCATTACAAAATGATGAAAACCACTACTGCAACCTTTTCTGTGCTTTATCTTCCCAACAATATAAATTCAGACAGACAATCTACATAAACCAAGATTTAAAAGCATCCAAAAAGCAGCACTGTGAAAATAACTGACATTTATTAACCCCTCTGGAGATCTTCAGTGCCCTAGAATTTCCACAGCCTTCAACACTGCATTAATAATACAAGGTCCATTCCTGCAAGCCTGCCAGAAAAGACTGGGAAGTGAATAAGCTAAACAATGCTGAAATTCCAAGTGATATTAAGAATCTATGCATGTTTATTTAAATAATAAAAGAAGAGTTATCAATTTAAACAAGTAGTGCTCATGAATCTTATATTTGGGGGGAGAAAACCTCTTCAAAACACCACTAAGCTACTTATAATGAAAAGATGAACAAACATAAAAAGGGGGCAATTTCACCATCACACAAGAGAAACAAAGCCTCATTTGTCTTGCCCTGTCATATTGGGCACGCTGATTCAAGCCAGTATTAACACTGACAAACATGCTAATCCATAGGACATCATTATGTGCCAAAATCAGTTTCAATTTGGGAAGATGTGGAAGTTTATGATGGAGATGGCAAATGACAAAAAAGGAAAGATACGGAGTATAAAATAACAAAATACAAGTGTTCTCTTTTTAAAAGGTCTCCTGTATATTAAAATCATGAAGGCTGTATTCGAGTTTTAGGGTAGGCAAGGAGTAAGCACAGCAGTTTTGCTTTCACAATAGCTATACTCGCGCATTTCCCCAGTTATCTCGGAAGTCCTGCTTTTCTTAACCCAGCAAGGTACATCTTCATGGCTCTGTATCTTGACAGAGTGAAAGCAAAATAATCACAGCACTCAGCGATGCCATTAACATTTCTGAGTCACAGGGGATTAAAAGGCTGGACCCGCGGCAGATGCTGCGAGAGCCTTAGGCAGAGAAGTTCAGCGCCTGTCGCAGCCTCGGCTGCAGCTGCGAGGGATTGACACCGCTAACTGTGGAACCCGGCTCAGGAGAAACTCCGGGCACAGTTCCGGCATCCGAAATAAATTAAAGTAAACAGTGTTGCTCGCTCTCATCCACCCTGTTAGCAGCCTCTCGGTTGAGCTGGAGACCACACACCCAGACCACACAGCACCAGCTGAACTCACTCGCACGCAACATCTAGAAGCTGTCACTCTGCGGAGGTATGAGGAGGAAAAAGGGGGGCAGGAGTGCGAGTGTATGTGTGTGTATGTTTAGAAAAGCTGCTTGCTCTCTCCTCCTATCATTACAGCTGGTTATGTTTTGTGTGGTTGGGAAGGAGGGAAAGAAGGGAGGGATAAAAAAAGACCTATAAACCCCGCTAAGAAAACATACTGGTCTTGGCCTTTTGTAGTAATGATTTGCACTCCTCCTGTACTAGTTTAGTAGCTGATGAAGGGCTAGCAAAGCATCCATTTAACATCAATTAACCTTCTATCACATGTCAAAAAAAGATCTAGACTAGTATAAATCCATTTCCTTGTACATATTAAATGACAGCATCTTATAAATTATGAGGTACAGAATACCTGCGTATTGATGAATTTTTACTACCAGAATTTTGACACGCTATTTATTTGGGGAGAGATTCCCCACAAAGAACAACTAACTGAACAAATGACATTACAGCATCAAAATGATGGATTTTCCCACAAACATTCCATTGTAAAATGAAGTTTCCTTCCTAAGTATCTTACACCGTAAGCAACCTGAAGGAAATTAATAAGCCTACATAGAACACTGAGTTTATGATCCATCAGCAAGAATTAAAAATAGCAAACTTGTAAAATAGATTAAAACAAACAGTAGTCCATAATACAGATGAACAGTAACTTTTAAAATGGGAGAATTCTTTGTTTCTTTCGCTCAGAAAATCATTTAATCTGCCAATTATATCACCTGTCCAAACAGAAAAAGCTGAATAAAACATCTGACGCATTTAAAAATCTATTTTAGTCAGTCTACTTAAAAAAAACCCAACAATTCCTTTCCCTCCACTCTGCTACCTCCTGGAACACACCTCCTCCATCAAACTCACCAGCACACGAATTTAATTTAATCCACATACACAGTCTGAACAGCCAGAACCACACAGTCACGCTGCACCGTAACTCAGCTCAACATCAATTTACCTGAGTGATGATGACAATCTCCAATGCTACTCTAAAACAAAACCACTGATACTATGATAATTGAAATGTCAATATTTGCCTTATAAACTTGGATCAGGACATTTCTGTTGGGAAAAAAAAAAAATCTAAAAATATTTCACCTTATCAAATATATTTTCAAAACAGCTTTAAAATTTCATAATTTCAAACTGAAAATAAATAATTCCCAACTTATTAATTAGGTCTACATGCTGGTTTATACCAGTTCTTGAACACTTTTGCTAGTATAGTCAATGTCACAACACCTACTCATTACCAAGACTCAAGTTAAACCACTGAAGTTCTCCGAATGTCTGTTCTGGTCATTCTGTGTTAGCTAGAAAAAGAGGATAGTGCAGAAAATGTAATTTAATAAAGTCTGAACACAGATGTTTCTCCCCTAAATTTCTGCTATTTTCATTATAAATTGCATTACAACTCCCCAGAAATTAAGTCATTTGGTTAAAAGCTTCTGTATTTACTACGTGACACATCACTGTAATCTAGCAACATTACGAAGAAAAACCTTAAACATCCATACATAAACATCTTTATAGAAAAAAGTTAACTCAGCTTTACAGAAAACCATATCACAGATGGCCACAAAACTCCAATCAATGTCTCAATTCCCTCAAAGGCCATGCTTTCGTACATCTCTTCCTACCCCAACATCCAGCAAAGTCTGCTTCATCTAGAAATCATTCTGCTTACTGCCTGCCAGTATAGCCTTTCATCCCTTTTATTCTAGTTATTCATAATTTTCTGTGCATTATTTTAGTTATTAGGAAAATGGCAAAGCACTTTAATACCCTCATCCTCTCTCTATCTTATGTTATTCACAGGCAGAAATGTGAAAACAATACTTCAGGCATCAAAAACTTTCAAATATGTTTATGCAAATACATTCAGAAAGATCCAGAAGTTCAGAAAAATAAACTAAATAAATCCCAATGGGATAGAACTTTTTTCCTACGGAAAAGAAACAAAACACCACAGACGTTTTCTAAGCCATGTAACTATACACAATATTCTTTACAAAAACACTATATAACCACTGCAATTACACAGTTCTCATGATTGAAGTTTAACAAGGGTGCTTGTAGGTAGGACTGCAACATTAAATTTTACATTTGCCCTGTGACATTTCTGGCAGTTCCTTTTGATTCAAAAAATTCAAAAATATTTAAAAGATGAGACATGCACTTGTGTTGCTGATATTCTGTATTTTTTATGTTCTCTGCCAAACACCTCTTTCTCACCTATTCTCACAGGGAAGTACTCTAGCCATCCACTACAGCATCTTTCTCTAAGCACATGGCCAAACATATGCTCAAGAGTTTCACTGTTCGAGGGCTTGCACACACAGGTATTTTTCTGACATATTTCAGCCTGCCTCAATCTTCATTTCCACTCATCTGCCTAAAACCCCATTATGTGTATGGAACCATCATGCTTTCACAGCAGTGAAGTTGCATTGTGAGAAACAAGCTCCCCTGCCTTCTACACTGATGAAAAGGAAACATGAGAAAAACCCATTGGCTATATACACAGCTCCTTCATTTTTTGTCAAAAATCTAATGTTCCGTTTTCCAGCAAAAAAAGCAAAGTGTATGTTAAAACCACTGTGAGATTTGAAGTGCCAAAAGACTCTCTGAATTTTTAAATCGAAAATTGCTTTTACAATTGAGACATTTTTAGAATTATCTCAAAATATCAGTTTAGTTTGTCCTCGATATAAAAATGGGTATTTAAAAAGTAACTTTCACTCAGCATAGCCCCAAATCTTTAACTACTACAGGCTTTTTAATGAACTTCCAAATACAAGGTATGTTGCTTTTGGGTTATCCACAAAGTGAAAGAAATACTACAAATTAAAATCTACCTAAAAATCACTGTTTTATATTGTAATCTGATCCACAGATACTTTTACCCTGCCAGAGTCCCCACTGGCTTCTGCACAATATAGCCCAAATTCTACCTTTGAAAATTAAACAAAAAATCTGGGAACCTGTAGTTCCCTTAAGGTCAAGAGAAAACCAGACCCATTAAGGCCTTGGTGTCTCAGAAATCATGTTTCCTCTAAAAACCAAACAAAATTAGAAAAAAACACAGGCTTTCACACCCATCACTGAGTCCACAGTGTTTTCTACTGAAAGTGCTGAACATTTTGTCTGCAGATTAATTAACAACTTCTGTTGTCAAAGAAAGGCTACACAGACCAACTTCCTTTTGAAGAAAAAGCACTAAATACTTCCAAAATAATATAAAAAGCACAATTACAGTTGCTCCATAGGAAGGAGGGAGGGTGTTTGACTTGTTGTTTTTTAAAATACTAAATACTTAGCTTACCTTTCCCTGTGCAAAGCACATAACATAGCAAACACACAATCCTTATTTTTGGGCACTTCTCTCATTACTCAATTTTCTAGGAAAATTGCTTCAAGTTCCTTTTTCATTTTTCCCAGGACATCACAAAAACCAAGTTTTCCCTCTTGCTCCACCCTTCTCTAACTTTTGAGGTGGGGAGAACAATCCAACTGCTTTTGAACTGAAACACTGACAAGAACGCTATAATTTTCAGTTAAGGTACAAAATTTTAATCAGCTTTATTTTAAAACGGGTACTTTTCAAGCCGTAAATGCAGACTTTTGTTTCATGTTCAGCAAAAGAAGAAACATCTGACACGACAGCACTATGCATGTGCTGCCTAATCATCCTCATCCTACAAGCACCTTTACAAACATGATTTCCCCCATTACCAAACACCATATTTCTCCCCTGGGAAAAGTAATTCAAAAGACAATGTTGCACAGCACAGATTTACAGAATGCAGGTGGTCCAAGGCAGAAGGTCAAAGTTAAGTTGAAGAGCTAACATCTGACTTTTGCTAAAACGTATTAATTTAGCTGTTTCAGATTTTGAACCTTCAGTGTACTTGTAAGAACAGGAGCAGATTCCACTCCTACTGAAAAACTCACACAGGAAAGGAATTCAATGTAACACGTACAGCCTTCTCAGCATTATTTTCCAGTCCTTCTCTATAAAATAAAGTACTACAAATTTCTCCTGTGGAAGATTTTCTCTGCCTGTTTGCATAACTAAGAGGTGATGTACAGTCATTCAAAATACAGGCAGGTGTCTGGCTGTGCTTCACAGGCTGCTTTGTCCAGAAATACCAAATTGTAACTGTAGATTATTTCATGAATACTTCAAATAGCTGTCAGAATCCATGTTTTCAATAACACATTTTATATTCAGTCTTCTGTCACCATTCTATTGCAATACTACTTTTTTCATTTTTTTTTTATAAACAGGACACAAAACTTTTGCTTAGTTTCAAGCACAGTCCTGAAAACCTTACTGAATTTGCAGATAAATCTACCAGTACATGGAATGAAATTGATTAATTGTGCTTTAGCATAACATATCAAAGTCTTCATCACTAAAAGATGTCAGTGGCCTCTGCCTTTCTAGTCAACCCACTTATTTTGCTTTAATCCAGCTTCACTGTGAAAAGCAGTGTAATAAAAAACGGACTGTATCAGTGGATACAGTTTAATAGGACATCAGGATTACATATTTTAACATCGTCATTGTCTGGTTTTGCCTCAAAAGCTCTCAATAGCTAGAAAAACACTGCTCATTCACAAGAAAACCCACAACTAAAAAAAAAAATCTGAATACTACAGATTCAAAAATACTTAGTGCACGGTACCTTTTGTACTGAAGATGAAACAGCTTTCTCCACGCAATATCCACTGCTCAAAGGGCAACACGACAAGTATTTTAAAGACTTTTTTTTTTTTTCAAGTTCATGACTTAGAACTTTAAGGGGGTTTTAGAATTCATTTGAAATGTCTGTTAACTTAAGACTGCTTTTCAGCACTAATATGTGATGAATTACAGCATTAAAAAAACACCAAACTATCAAGTCTGTAAAAACATTGCGATTTATTGAACAAAGGCCGTGAAAACAAAAGACAACTTTACATTTTGTAAAAAAAAAACCCCAAAACAGCTTCCCCCCAAAAAAACAAAAAAACTCAACCCAACCAAACAAAAACACCACCAAACCAAAACCAAACCAGCAGAAGCTTGATTGGTAGCATACTTTTAATTAGTTTCACCTCTGACACATACTAAGAAAAGTTACGTCTTCCATACAAATACCCCCCCTTACCATTACAATATAAATTAATGGTATTTTCACTGAGAAGTCATAGTAGCATCATGAGAATAATTGCATCCTGTTTTAAATTATGTTTAAGACAACAGAAATCCCATCTAAATAAAAACACTGTTGTCCAAGGGTGGGCATAAATCACAAATCTGTAAACTAAAGCTGTCCATGGGAAAGAAATCAGCAGCAGGACATGCCTTCTGCTGCTGCTTGCTGGGTCAGTGCAAGCTGTGATAAACACGACAGAAACAGAGAACCAAGAATTATAGAGCTTTTCTTCTCCAGGTAAGCAAAAGGTAAAGCAAGAAAACTGACCTGTTTTTCTAAGCCACAAGTTTGTTTGCAGCTTACATTAAAAACCCCCAAACAAATAGAAGTCCTTTGACTGTTTTGACAACTTTATCTAAAGCAAAAATAAAACAAAGTTTACAGTAATGAAATGCACACTAAATGAGTAACTAAAGGATAAAGAGACTGTTCACTTATTTTAGGAATTATCAGAAAGCCTGGGAAGTTGAAGTGAGATTGTAATTTTAAACTCAAAAGAATGAATACTTGTAGTTTAGATTTAATATTCTATCAGAGGCAAACGAATTAATATTTCACTGGCTTCCAATTCAACACTTTTGAGCATATGGTTAGAAGTTGCTATTCCACAATTACAAGAAACTGGAAAATTGGTGGGTGGGAAGGACAGGGAAAGCTGCAGTGTTGAAGGAACACTATTCTGAAAACCAGTAGAACTGGACTAAACTAGAAACTCAATCTTGGAAATAGGGTCATCCCCAATTTCAGACGTCTATACCTCTTGATATGAATTGTTTTCAGGCTCCTAGTTAAGCTATAGGAAAGGCAGGAAGGAAAGACACTGGTCGTCCTGCTCATGGACCCTTCTGGACTGCAAGGCAGTCAATGTGCAGGAGAAACACAGAACTGGGTAGGAAGCTACAAAAAAACAAACCAAAAACAAACAAAACACCAAACAAAACCCAACAAAACCCAAACATAAGTCAAAGAGGAAGTGTAACACTTCCAGTTTAATATCCATGAAAGCAACCACCTCTCAAGCAGTGTTATGTTGTTTTGACTTGTGCCACATTCTTTACTAGGGTACTTTCTTATTATACTTGCCTAAGCACACGCTCATTGGGGCGTTACCTCCAAAACTTTACGGCACCACTGAATGCAAACTTTAAAATCAATAAAACCAGACCTGCAAATAAGCAGCTTTTCAGCCCTCGGCTCTTCCCTGCTCATTCCCTTTATTCCCCCACCCAGCACACCCAGACACCAGCACTTCACCGAGCTAATTTCAGACGGTTATAGACCAGCCTCGTCGCACCGCATAACCAAGCGGGCCCGGGAGCTCCCCGGAGACCCGCTGCCAGCGCTGAGAAACAAAAGCAAAATCCACCGAGGAACTGCCCTGCCCGCTGGTTTACGAGTCCGGCCCCACCAGCACGGAGGAGGGTTACTGCGGCCAAGACACCGCGCTCTCCAGCCCAGGACAGCCTTCCGCAGGCACCTGGCAGGACATCGTGTGCCCCCCCCAGAGGGTTCATGGCTGACGGGAACCCCCCCGCCCGGGGTTGGGGGAGAAGGGAAAGGGAGCCGCTGCAGCCAAGAGGTTCCCGCCTCCTGCCCTCGCCAGGCGGCTTGGAGGCGCCCGGTACCCAGCCGCCGCCCTCCCCCAGTCCCTGGCCCCGGGGAGACGAGCGCCGGCCCGTCCCGCTGGTAACAGGCCGGTATGAGCGCGCCCCACCGGCGGGGCCGCAGGTAACCCTGGGAGGCTGAGGAGGGGCCTCGCACTGCGGAACAGCGGGACGCCAGCAACACCCCTCACCCCAAAGGCCGTCACCGGCCGAGCTGTCCCCCGGGGTAGGGGCGTGGCCTGGGACGCGACTCCCGACCCCGCCTGGCGGGCGAGAGCCTCGACCCCCCCGGGAGCGGAGGAGGAAGAAGGAGGCGACCGAAGGGAGGGGAAAGGAGCCGGAGCTGCCCCGCTGAGAGCCGGCTCCGCAGAGCCCAGCGGAGGAAGAGCGGGGCGGGAGGCCAGACACTGTCACTCACCGGCTGCCGCCGCCGCGGTCGTATCCGGCACCTGGGGCAGCTCCGCTCCCGGCAGCGCCTCCGCGTCCGGCCGGAACAGGCACCTCCAGCCGCTGCCCGAGGAAATCGATGGAGCGCAGAGCCATCGAGCGCCGCTCTCGGCCCCTTTAAAGGCGCCACCTCCGTCACCTTCCGTCTCCGTTTGCCTCGCCGTTAAGCGGGTGGCGGTAGCCTTGTGGAAGAGGAACGAGACAGAGATAAAATCATAATAGCCATGGTGACAACAGCAGGGAAAAGGACAATAATAATAATAATGATGAATGATAACAGAGCCGTCCTTCAGCGCTATACCCAGGACCCCGCGGGCAGAAACTCACCCAGCCGCGGTGGCAGTGTGGGGACCCACGGCCTCTGGGGTGAGGGGAGGGCTGGGAGTGCTTGGAAGGGTGATGAAGAAAGGCCCGGGGTGGTGACAGCAGCAGCTAATTATGCACGTCATAGAATCAACTAGTGTTAAGAAGACCTTTAAGGTCATCAGGTCCATTTGTTACCCCAGGACTGCCAAATTATTCCTCCTTTTCCGATGAAAAAGTAAATGTGTTTCTTAGCAAACCTGCTGTCTGGCTGGGGGTCCTCTGAACACAGGCTCTTCCTTAGGGAAAAGGTCTGGAGATCTCATTTTTCACATTTTGCTGGGATTGTTTGAATCTCAGTTGCGACAGCCAAGTTCAGACAAAATCTGAATGGGAAGGAGTAGAAAAGCAGTGAGATTAAAAACACAGAAGGAGGAATCCGGCACTTAGTTTTGCCAAATCAGAGCTGAAACAGGACGTTAGTGGGAAAACAAATTACCTTTCATAAAACCTCAAAGGCCTTAAGCACCGTGAAAAGCATTATGGCCAAGAAACGTAATTTTCCACACTTTTTTCCCAGATGGATGTTAAAGCCATCCAAAGTCAAATTAGTAGGCTGTAATACCTCGTCACATGAATAAACAGCACTTTTCTGACTCTTTCCTCTAGGCTCTGTGAAACGTTACACAGCATCTGTGGGGGAAAATGAGAGCATCTGGTACCTACCCTTGCTCTAAATATCTCCAGAGTTGTTACTGATGACTCTGCAGTTTTCTGCTGATAACCAATGCAGAGAGTTTGTCAGGCCTCCAATAAAAGTAAAGTTGGCATCATTTAAAAAAACAAAAAGTGCAATTCATTGCCACCCTTTTCAAAATTGGGGTTTTCCTCCATGACAGCTTGTTTGCATTTTCTTATTAAAAGCCTGTCATCAGATGTGCCGAACAAAACCACTGTTTGGAAAGGTTTGGTTGATACACAAGGCTCACCTACCACAATACCTTGGTCCCAGCCCTGCCTGATCCCATCTGGGAGTGGATACCCATGCCCCAAAAGCCCATTGATTTTAGTGGGAGCTGTTTACCCAGAAGATCTTGTAATAAACAACCATGAATTTAGGTTTAGTTCCGAGTGTCAAACTTCAGTGCCAGACTGAAGTTTTGATGTGGAGTTGCCTGCATCTTCACCTCTACTGTAAATGCAAATACCCTAAGAGGTAAATCATGAAGACAAGGGAGCCTGAACTTGGGAAGAGACAACCCTTCCAATGTTACCTGAAGTGAGGAAAAGCTCCAAGGCCTTTTGCTTCTGAAAATGTCACCTAGCCTCTCCTTTTTAACCTGCTGTTTCTAAACAGCTGCTCAGCACTGTTTTTATCCAGATCTTAGTCCTGCAGAACCTGTCAGAACAGAACAATCAGGCTAAACTCTGCAACAGCAGAAGTTTTTTAAGTGATTTATGTAGGTTCATCACAGACATCCACATAGGTAAATCCTCTGATTACCAGGAGCAGTACCCAGGACTCTTACGATCTGCAGGGTCCCTGGATAATATTGTCAATGAAGAACTTCTTCTGTGCTGGACCTTGTTGAATCTGCTGTGGGTGGTTTTCACAGCTGATGTGTGGTGACCATCACCTACCTCTTCAGTGACTCCAGAACAAAGCTGACAGTGACTGACTGTAGCTTTGACCCATTAGAGAAAAGAAAGGCCACCCCACACATCTCTTTAGAACAAAAGGAGGAAAACTAGTGTTGTTGATATACATCCATCTCTATCTCATCTATAAAGCTCATAATGTATGTACATAATATATAGTATATATTTGCTGTCATATATGACGCTGCTAATATAAATATATTACTCCATGTAACTCTAGATGCTATTACAGAGATTAATCTGTGATGTTAAAACCGAGGAAAGAAATTACAAGTTGTAATATAATGATCTGTTAAATAGTGAGTATTATACCTCATAGAGGTCATAAGAGTAATTGCTCATTTATGCCTTTTTCTAATCCATTTATGCAGATTTGTCAGTGATCTATAAACATTACGTCTCCCTACAAAGTTGGGTAAAGAGATTTGAAAGCCAGGCGAGATTATTATGATCATCTTGTCTAACCTGAATATTGAAAGCTGTAGAATTTCCTCCAGCCATTCCCACACCAAGATCTTTCTGTAGTAGCTTCTTAGAAAGACATCATTTTATTTTAAAGAGCTGAAGAAATGGTGAATGTGTCTCTGTACTTTTGACATTTCTCAGTAGTTACCCTAACATGTACCATGCTACCCTAACATGTAAAAAAAATAATGATAGAAATATAAATATTGTTTGGAAAGGTAAATTCATCTAGCTGCTACATCTCCCTATTGCAAGCCTGCTTCTTGTTAACAGAAATATCTTCCTTTTGAAAGTGTCTGTAAAATACAGCAGATTTAGTCCTTCACCTTCTCTTGATAAACTGTATGGATTAGCTTTGATTCTGCACTGTATAACTGCCTTTCCAGAACTATTTTTTCTGAATGCCTGTAAGCTTACAGCTATTGCCTGACTTTTTTGACAGGTGGACATACAAGCCAGACCTCTCCCTACTTCTGTTTGAATTTATGAGGTGAATATTATAACCAGGGAACTAACCAACAGAAGAAAGCTAAGAAGCAAAAGATTAAACATGACTGTAAGAAATCACCTTTTCTACTCCTTTCCCCTGCCCCAAGACAGGATTGACTGTTACAACAACAATTACGCTACAACATAACTATTTTTTCAGTCTTGTTCTTTTGCCATCATTTTGCTTCTGCCATCTCCTCAGGCAATCTTTCCTAGTGTTTCCCTATCCTTATCACTGGAGGTCTTTTTTCTGATGTATACTCTGAATATATCCCCTACTGCGATTTCACTGCATTAGTGAAAGGTCTGTCTTTGCTGGGCTCAGAGAACAAACTGTTTGCTGCCTCCCTATAGCAGTCTTTTATGTATTTAAAGGTTCTGTCTCCTGTGTGTTCTGTTCTTCATTAATCCAAACAGTCCTACTAGTATCCTGACAGTTAATGTTTTCTCAAGCTTGGACCACTGCACTCCAGTCACAAAATGTCATTCTGGAAGTGCAGTAGTCCAAGTGAAGCATGCCTCAAGTGAAAAACTTCTTTAAAAAAGAAAAACTAAAATTGAAGTTGTACCATAGGTTAGCAGAGCAAAATAATTGCTGAGCCTATTTTCAGGCTGTCTTCCTGTTCCTACCCCCCTTGTGTGGCATTTGCCTTTTTATAGCAGCATAACAGCAGTGACTCGTGTTTAGCCTGTGATTCACTCTACTTTTTTTTCTATGCAACTGTAATCCTGTTTACTTTTCCTCTTCCTGTATCTGGGGAACTGATGATGCTATGTCTAATAGGCTACACTTGCACCTATTGGATACAATCTTCAGTGTTTTTCTTAAAACCAAATAATCTCCACTTTGAAAAAATCCCTCTGCTTTCTAATTGTGCCCTCTAACACACTTTCAGCTGCTCTCTTCATGTCCTCTCCAAATGTAACAAGCTTAGTCTCTATTCTGTTCTTCTTCAGATGTTTTATAAATAGTATCAGATACAGGATAGACCCCTGAGGAACCTCTTTCAACACATCTCTCCATTTTGGTAGTGGCCTCATTTTGCTAACTCTTCCTCAGCCCTGCTTTTTCTGATCCATGGAATTTTCAATCTGAACCATATTGTCTTTGCATATGCTTGAGAAACATTGCCAAAAGCTTTACTAAAATAAAGATACATGACTTTTTAATACTTCTCTTCTTTGTATAACACCTATTACTTTATTGTAAAAGGAGACCATGTTGGTTTATGAGGATTTGTTCTTCATAAATCAGTGTTCCTTGTTACTTGTCTATCTTTCTTCTAATGCTTACAGATGTTTTGCTTGATAATTTCCACAAACTGAAGCTACCTGATCTATAACTCCTCCTTTTTTTCTATGTGGACTTAACTTTAAGCCTGATTGAAGTTAAGAGGGCTGCTTCCATGACCATAAGAGGTGTCTTTTGAAGCAGAGGTTGATAACCTGCCATAGCTGTGGAAGTAGAACCACGAACAAAACAAAGAAGTGTAACCTGTCCTTGTCTGCTCTAACAAATCTATAATCCTTGCACAACCTTTCTTCACCTCAGTGTTCCACTTCCCTTTAATTTCTTGATCCATTGATGGAACATGGCTGCAGATGTTGGGTTCTAGCAGCTGCCATAGGTTTTATAAAAGAATCATACAGATCTTTCAGTTTCCAAGCAGATATATCCTGTGTTGTGTTATGCTCCCAAGACCAGCTGCTTTCTGCTTCCTCCTGAACTGAAAATCACCATGCGGTCAAATCAACTTCCAGGAAGTAATCTACTTAAATCTAACACTTCTATTTCTTTTTTTAAATAAATAGGTACAGAAATAAGTTCTTTGACCTTGGCAGCATTTTGACCATGCTGCAGGAGTTTAAACCAGAAGCCTTTATTACGAAGTAAAATATATTTGTCTTAGCTGAAAGGCGAGAGAGAAAGAAACAACTTACTGATCAGTGTTTTCCCCCAGATGATTTCTGGTATGCATCAAGAGAAACAACATAAAAATTAATGCACACAATATTTTGAATTTTCTTCCAGAACATGTACAGTCACTTTTCCACATCAAACAAAAAATAGTCTTTTGCACTTTAATCCATTTCCAGTAGTACACAGAATTCTCTCACTGTTTTACTTTCTTGGCTAACACCACCCTAATTCTTCCCTTTCAAGGCCTGTCCAAGGAATCTCTGCACTACTGACCCAGAGGCATTGTTTCTCTAAACAGCACCAACAAAATAAATTATTAAATTGCTTTGTGCAGCTAAAAATACTGAATGCTGTATACCACAGCTCTGTCAAGAGTGTCACTAGTAAGTTGCATCAGTTTAAATACTTCTTGGAACCAACATTCATCTACTGTGCGTATTTTAAAACAAGGGGGGGGGGGAGGTGAAAATTAAACCAACTTAAAATTTTGCCACATTTCTTTCTCCAAGTCAAAAAGCTCAATCACTTCAAGGACCATTTGACAAGTTTTGCCCCTCAAGCTGCAAGTGAAATTTCATCTCTCTTTTCCACAAGACCAAACTCTGGCACAGCTGCTTTCACTTCCATTTTTTGCGTGATAAGTGGAGAATAACTGTTAATCAGATTTTTTTTTCACAAACTTCTGAAATTATGCTGAGTGAGGGCAGAGTTCAGATCTCCTGTTCTGAATTGACTCATACTTGTGGGATCACTGCTGCCTGTGCACCCCAGCTCTCCTCCAGTGGAAGTGAGCATACCTCTCCTCCAATAGAAGCCAGCATTTACCAATGCATCCTGCTGAAAATCAGCAGCAGCAGTAACAAAGAACTATTATTTATTGGTTGGGCTCATTTTGATGGAACCAAGTTGTTTTCCTCACTTGCCTCGTTCAGTGGCTCTGCTGACGTATCTTGTAGAGAGAAGATGTGACAAGCAGCCTAAGGGCAGTGGGGTTTTGCCAGTACCACTGTTTGCTTGCCAGAGTGCATGTCCCCTTGTAATTTCATGTGCATATGCGATTTCTTGCAAGAGCATAGCTTTATTGTACATGCATTTTGGTGACAGATCCATTTGCCATTACAGCTGTTCAATATGTAGTACAATGGTGACTGGTTTTTAATAATTGATCCTTAACAGTAAATAATAAGGTCTGATACACACATACTTGCAAAACCACATTTATTTTAAAAGAAATGATACAGGGGACTTTAATATTACAATTAAAAATTCCATCTATTTCTAAACCCCTTCTTGACTATTTTTTTTTCCCCCTTTCCTAAGTTTCCCTGTCTGTTTCTCTCTTTTTCTTTCCTCACTTCTTCCCATCCTCCTATTTCTAATTGAAAAAGGAAGGGAAAATTATCAAATACAGCTGGGGAAAAGGGAATAAGAACAGCAAAAAGTGGTTACTTAAACTGTGCAATCTGGGCCAAGTATAATTGTTCTTTCAAAAATTAACTTTTTAGGTAATTTGTGTTCAAATTAATATTACAACTGTGTGCAATTGGCAAAAGGTTGAATTTTACATCAATTAGATATAATTAAGAAGTTCCTTTTGGGGACAAAATATATTTTAATACATCAGACAAGCAATTAACATTAAAATGTGGATTTTGAATCTATGCCCTAAATGTACGATCAAAGATACTAGATCAGACAGCTTAATCTGAAACACATTAAATACATGACAATATTGAATGAACTACAGTTCTAGTCTTTAATGCTTCTTATTGACATTTATTCTTGGACGCACAAGTAAATTCACATGACAGAGGTGTTTGGCCTTGTCTTAAGATCTACAACAATTTCCACAGAAATTTCTGTAAAGAATGTTGGTCAGTGTTTTAAAACATAAGGACCTATATTTAGACTGTTAAATCTGTATTTAGCCCTGCAATGTGCTGAGCACTCTGGCTGTGATCCAGGAAAGCACTTACGTGTTCCCATTAACTTTAAAATGCATTCTAGTCTATTATTCACTTTACCAAAAGTACTGAACTGAAATACTTAAAATGAAACATGCATATTAAGTAGGCTGTTGGACTCAGCCTTATACAACCCCCGGTCCCATTCTGCCCACAGCTAAGACCCTGACTCACCTTATTTGTGTGACTTGCCCTTTCGCGGTAGTGGGACTGGTCATAGCAGTAACATTACTCAATTGCATTACAGATTTCAGGGCTGTTTTTCCAAAAGGGCAAAATGCCCATTGGACAGACTCTCAGAACTGACTTTGAGACACACATTTTAAAATACACATTACGGTCAATGTCTGAATACAGTTATACCAAATATTCTGTCCTGTTTCTACTTATTTATTATTACTATTTATTGTGTTTCGCACATCCAAATCCAACTTGGGAGCAATACTGGCCCACTTCTTGAAGGCCTGATAAAAGTCCCATAATAAGGAAATCGGTGTTTGAGAGTTGGTTTTCCATATCTGGCAGGGACAGGACAATAAATAGGAGACATTGTATCAGAGAATATGCAGGTGAGACATTAGGAAGAATAGTAACACAGGGCAATCAGATACTGCTATAGGTTGTTTAGGAAATGGTCTGAATCTCCTTCAATGTAAGCCTTTAAGGACTAGCTAGGTACAGCACCTACAGAAACAATGCTATTCCTGGTGCTACAGACATCTCTTCATTAAGAGGCAGGATGTACTAGGCAAATTCATAAGGTTCCTTATAGCCTTGTGCAACTGTTAGTGTCAGCATGAGACTTGAATTTGGCTCTCACTATACAATGGCTAGCCTTCTATGCTGATACCCTTGCATTTGCCCACTTAGGATCTGTGATATGATTCAGTTGTGAGCAATGAGCAGGATTATACTTCATATATATACTTATATATTTTTTTCTAGTGCAAGTATTTCTAGCAACAGAAAAAAAGATGGAATGTGAAAACTGGCTAGAATAATCTCTATTTCCCTTTTCCATTTCTCCAAGCTATCAGCTGCAGTTAAAGACAATGTCAGTCATGATCTAACAGAAATCCTGCTGCTTTCTTTGAAGGAGTATTTATAGAAAAAAAACACAAAATGAAAATTAGAGGAATTAGCACATTGATGGTCATTTGTGATGGGGGCTATAGTTATCATTCAGGATAGTACTACCAGCTGAAGTGTCTACTCTCTCCTTCAGAGCATAACTGCCAAAACGCAACACCTCTTGGCCCTGTCTTCACCAGCAGTAAGGGGAAAAGCCTGGAGGAAAGATCTTCTAAAGCAGATTATGCTCTGGTGATTATACAACAAGAATTTCCTTTTTGGGCAGAAACCCCACTTTTAAAAGTGCCCCTTGTGCCCACCACACGTTCCCTCCCATTCCGTGCTGTGCCTCAGCTGTGCCAAATTCCAAGCTGACGGTGTGGCTGCATCCTTGACAAAGGGCAGAAAACCCCCAATGGGGAGAGACAGAGCCAGGGGAGCACTATCTTTTTCTGTTTTAACCCATTTTTCGTAATTTATTACTGCTCACATTTACAAGGCAAAATTAACCAGCCATAAAGGAAAGCATTCATTTAATCACTTGTGTTGCTCTTCAGGGAATTTGTAATATCCAGGTGAACCAGAATTCACTGTTAATTGTAATGAGGCACAGTATGCATGTGCAAGAAGCACTTCAATCGATTGCTACATTACCTTTAGCTTGGGGCACTTCTTAACTGCCAAAATCAACCTTCTTTCTGGGAAATGCATAGTGAGTTTAGAAAACAGGATTTGGAACAAGCTGGAGAGGTCCACTCCAAATCTGAATTTCCCCAGTGGATAAAGCTAGACTTTTCAAAGAAGAAAATGGAAATGGGGGAATGCTAGTGCTGATGCTTTGATTTGAGACTGTCTCTGTTAAAAAAACCTTACAACAGTAAAACTCCACAACAAACCAAACCAGACAAGAAAATTCCCAACTGCTTATTTTGTTATTTTACCCATTTGCAAGAAAATATTTTGTGCTTGATTAAAAAGTCTCCAAATTTCAAAGTTCTAGGGAAAAAAAACAAACCCCAAACCAACAAAATGTCACCCTGAAAACTCAGAAATGGGAGCAATTTTCTTTTTTAAAAATTTCTTTTCCTTTTGGCCTCCAATTTTGTTTCCATTCTGAACCATCTATAAATTCAAATAGTTGGATAATCCTTAAGGTGTGTGCCTGTAGGTAAAAGCAGACTCTATTTTCAGTTCACACTTCCTCAAAATAATTTCTGAGATAGAAATCGACATCTTAATAGCATATTTATTGTTAAGAATTTCCTTACACCTGCATTCCGAGGAAACAAAGCATGATTTGCAAAAGACTTCAATAGTTGCACTTAGTGACTTAGTGTATTGGGGAAAAAAAATGAGCAGGATGCTATTTGTTGACTTGCTTGCACAAACTTATTTTTTGCACGCACACAAAAACTTTGCAACAAAACAAAACAATTGGACAAGAAGAGGGAAAAAAAAAACCCAAACATCTAGGTTTATAATTTTGGGGAGGGTTTGGGGAAAATATTTGTTTGAAACTTGAAATCTAATGCAGACACTCATACCCAAGAACAGGCACCTTCAAGCACAGAGGTAACATTGACACAGTAACCCTGGCTCCTGTGGAATTGCATTTCTGCAGAAATACAGGGAGGCAAAGTAAAACACTAGTATGGCACATCCAGACATAGCTGGAATTTTCCTAGAGAGTGCCGGGGGGCTGCCTTTCTCTTCCCTCCACACACATTATGTAGCTATTGAACTCTGCAAGACTTGGAACGAATACATGTTATATTATCTTTTCATTTCCATGGCATCTGTACATTTAAAGCTTCATGCCTCATTGTGTCTGCATGTGATCATTTTGTACATGTATTTGAATTGCTGCTCTTGCCTCTGATCTTGAGAAGCAAAAGCAACACTGAATTCTTTTTCCGTTATATATTTTTACAAAAGAACTACTGTAAAAATTAATCAAAGGTATGCTGGGTTTTTATTGTTATTTTTTTAATTTTGGGGGGTACTTTTCCTCATATTGCAGTGGTTTTGAAATTGAAACGTTGCACTGCTGAGAAAGTGCCATGAAAATATAACCCACTACATTCCAGGAAAATAAATAAGCAAGGCCACCCAAATTTTCAATTAGTGCTAGTGCAGTATGCAGGAAATGGCTGGAGAACCGTCAAAGGCAGCCTTAGGCTGGGTCGTGGATACGGAACAGTGACAGGAAGGTTTGAAGCAGGAATACAGGCTCAGTGTGAAGATGGCTCTTCTCCAAGGAAAACTGCATGCTAATAGGTTAATACTGATTTCCTGAAACATGCAGCCTGGGTATTACATGCTGGAATTTACATTCTGACAAAGGCAATTGCTGAGCCTCAAGACTTTGCTTTTTTGGTGATGAAATAACACCAGAAAGTTCAAGCTGCATTATATATTTCATGTTTTAAGCTTATTAAACATTCAAAGTACAAACCGTGCACATATTTTTAAGCCACCTGAAATAGCAATAGCCTCACTAGTTTGGGAAACTAGTATGAGAAACATTACATTTCAACAGGTCAGGCTTGCCTGAAGTAATACCATCAACAGCTACTGACCAAAGTATAGTGATGCTGCTTTCAGAGTAAATTTGCCCCAGAATCCAGAAGAAATGCCTGATCAAACGCAGCATCAGCATCAGGAATGAAACACTTTTAGCACAGCTTTTATAGACAAAGTGGTATTTGATAGCTATCTGAAAACTGAGTTGAACAAAGCACTTGAGAAAATAAAAAACTAAAAAACACAAAAGAAGACACTGGATCTCTTTTCTGCAAGTCACAGGAAGAGCTCCCATTGATGACAGAAGATGCTGTTCCAGACCTTCATCCTGAAAAAAGCCTAAAGCACAAAGAACAAAATGCAAGAGGAAGGACACTTAAAGACCAGTCCAGCTACAGAATCCAGCTAACCTTTCCCTACAAATGTCTTATTTTATTCTATCCCACTTATGTTGTGACTGTCAGCTGAGGGTGGCACTGCAGCATCACGGGAGACTCTCATTCCACCAGCCAGACCCATGAACTTCCTCTGCTGTATTTATAGCGGGTGGCTGGCAGAGAAGCACGCAAAACAGTCACAAGTGGAAGTGGGGAAGAGATAATGGGTCTTCCACCAGCCTCTGCAGGCCCAAGGTTTCTCTGTGTATCTATCTTAATATCAGCAGGCAGTGTTAATGTTTTAACACACTACTAGTGTGGGCATGATCCTATGTCACAGCAAGCTGCCAGAGGTACCTGGCTGTGCTGGCCTGACCCCAGGCACCCATTTAAACCACAGGTCTGCCTATACCTAGTTGATCATGTTTATTTATGACGTTTTCATCGTCATTCACTATTCAGAGAACTGGAAGCCATCCTGCAAGTCTTTTAAACAGTAATAATTGCACTAAAGTCACTGGGAATTCTGCCCAGATAGAGCCTGGAAAAATTTGGTTACAAAAAGAGACCCTAATTATTTGCATTAGGAGGCAGACACAATCTCCTTTCAGTTCCAGCCTCTCCCTTGTGAAAGTTCTGTGGGACTGAATATGCTGAAAACTGCTTGGGTTCAAATGGTGTTCTTTTCACCTCTTCTCAGGGAAGCTGTTTTAAATAAGCTGTGTAAAAAGTTTAATCAGCACAGAATATTTGAAATTCCAAGTACCATACCTTCCCTGGAACCTGTTTAGTTTGAAGTCGGTAATTGTGTCACTTGCCTATGAAAGAGCAATTAACAGACCAAGGAAGGAAGTGGAAGGAACTTGGGGAGCTTTAATTTGTTTTCATAGATAATGGTACATTTTTTGGTCATATGTGATGATTATTTAATCAAATGGAATTTGCCTAGTGGTATTTCACATGACACCACTGCCAATCACCTCAAAACAAACAAATCTTTCAGATGGCGAAGGGAGAGTTTACTCATCTGCCTTCTGGAGAGCTCCATGCTGTGAACATGGATTGGCACCATCTGATGTTGCTGAAGTGATCCGTGGGCAGCTGAGTGAGATAGGCACCAATTCAGGGCAGCATTTATGTATTTTGGGGAGTCTGGGCAACTTTTACATAAATTGGACATGTGTGTAAGGCTGGGTATATGCTCGATCATTGTCCTGAATCAAGATGTTCTGCTGAATTGAGGCCACAGCTTTTATGAAAAGGTACTTCCCTATAGGAAGAGAGAGCCTCATTTACTTTCCACGTGAACACTTGATCCATGATAAATGTTTATAAAGTTCCCCTTCACCAAGTTTCTTAACTGATGAAGAATAAATATTTAAAGAATCACAAATACAATAATCAAAACCATGTAAGATGCTACAAGAGTGTTCCCTATTGTATGAAAAAACAAAGGAGATGAAGCTTGCAGAAAACTTCATTTTCCTGTTTGAAAACTGATCTACTGTGTGATATAGCATGTATTATCTTTGTGCAGTATTTTTAAAATAATACTTTAAATGCCATTGGCTTAATTCTTACCATATTACTATAACAAAACTATGGAAGACCAATGGAGAGGAGGTTTGGGGGTCGCATCTGCAGGGTACTGAGCTCTTAGCTTCTATTTGGTGAGGTCCTGGGGATTAGACCTGTGTTTAAGATTAAGGACATGCCTAAGTGCCTTGCTGGATGGGAGCCAGAGTGTTCAGCACCTTGTAGGACTGAGCCCTTTGCTGGAACTCAGGACAGAAAGTGAACACTGAACAATTTATTTATTTATTTATTTAAATTTTTTTGGAAAAACTTATTATTATCAAAAAAATAAAAAAGAGAAAGAAAGAAGGCACATGTTTCTTAATTGTATTATGCAGATAACGCCTGTAACACCCTCCGAACCAGGAGGCCACCTGATGGGAACTACATCCAGATTCTAGAAACATAATGATACAAGTAGAGTTGAATAACAAGACTTTTAGTTAAGTCATTTGGGTAAAAATTGTGTTTCCATGGAGCAAAATAGGAGCATTGCCATTTTTGTCACGAGGCCAGGAATTTGCTCATCCCTTATTACATGACAGAGGCTGATTTGGAGCTGCCTTCTAACTCCCAATTTGACTCTAATATTAAATTAAATGGCAATTTCCTATGGCCAGTGACCAAATTATCCAATAATATCTGCTTAATGCAATCAAAATAAAAAAGGTGGAAGTCATGTTATTTTAATGCAACTGTTTTGTTTCCTGAATTTTAATCAAATGGGACAGGAGGATCACGTTAGTCAACCAAAAAATTACAGTAATTCGGAGGCATTTTGAACATAACCACAAACCTCTGCACAGGTAAAACTCTCAATTCTAACTCTTCTTTCTTCATTTTCATGCAGCTACTGTTTATATCAAACAATGAAAAAAAACCTTTTCTGCTTTGGAAAGGAGGAAAATCTATAGGAAGCTGAACCCTGATGCCTCTGGACTTCTGCAGATTAGAGGTAGTTTCTTGTTTTCCTCTCCACATCATAACACAACTGCTCTGGGAAAAAACCCTGGGGAGTGACTATAGTAAAGGGTAGGGGACTGTCCAAGAGATATTCCTGGGCTCCAGCAGTCACCTGAATGCCCAAACGCTCCCACAGCAGTCATGCAGCAGATGCACAACTGGTGTCTGAGCGTCCCAGCTGCAGAGTTCGGGCTTCAGCTCCCATTTGCATGCTTGCACTGAAATTCTAGCCTGTGGCCAGACTTCCTGCAAGCAAGTGCCAGCTTCTACAGAAGCAGAACATGATTAGAAGCAGTTTTCACCTTGCATGTTCTGTATGTTTGTAATTAGCTGTGAATTAATGTGGAACATTCCTATACAAGCTCACTTTTCACCAGCAAATGGCACATCCTTGTATTTGAGCCTGGAAAGAAAGAGAAACTCACTGTGGATGTCAGTGCGTTTTCTTTTTGATTCTCCTTGTCTCCAAGTATAAATGCTACATTGAGAAAATGAGTGGAATCTGACTTTCCATTTACTATAATTTATTTTCACAGTAGCTACCAAAAAAAAAAACAAAAACATTTTTCCACAGTAAATGGCCATGGAGCCATTTCAAATCCAATGCAGGAGGTAAAGAACTAATAGAAGAAGGAAGTGAAGAACTAATAGAGAAATGCAGGTTTTGCTGCTGAAACCATAACTGAAAGCAGAGCTTCTTAGCAGAGTTCTCTCTCTCATTTCTCTCTAATATATCAATATGCAGTTTTTGTCTCACAAGATACATCACCACAGTATAATGCCTCAATAAATAAAACTAGCTGAGCTTAAAAACAAGTGTGGTGACAGACAGAGGAAGAATTAGACATGCAGCCTTCTGCAGACAATCAACAACTTCTTATGCACAAAACTACTGTTTGATTTATGTTCTCTACTAGTTTTCTGGTTTTCAGAAACCACCAGAGGGAGCCAGTAACCTCTCATAAATATAAATAAAGGCATGTTGCGGTTGGCAATATAAAAATGGAGTAAGAATTAAGCTGTCTTTGGGTTTCAAAGAAATACGCTAACTGCTGATTCACCAAGATCCACATAGATGTAAAAGTTTTGGACAGTGACACTTGATAGACATAGGAGTATATTAGAAGAGCCTTTTAAATTTGCTCTTGATAATTATTAACACAACTCATAACAGTTCTAGTATGCCAAAAGACACATGTTAGAGGTGAGGATAAAATAATGCAGGCGGCCAAATACCACACAATACATAGTCAGTTATGAACATATGTTTGAGCTCTGCTGCTGCAACTGTGTAACCACCAGGTTCATGAAAACACAAGTGATGCTATTTACAAACTGGTCTTAGGCGGCTTCGTGTGATTGACAGGGTCTACCCCCTTGTAAGTGCTGGTGGCTAAGGTAACCCCTGGGGAAAAGCTGATTCTTTGGATGAAAAAGTGAGGAGCATGGTGTCATGAAGCACTAGGTGATCATGTCAGTGTCTACACCTTAAATGTTAGTGATTGCAGTGACTGTCATGGAGAAGCACTTCAAAATATGAACTGACATACTGTATGACTTGCTATCGATTTGGCTATCAATGAGCTCATCACTGATTAGAATACAAAATAAGTTATCTTGATTAGAATACAAAATAAGTAAGGAAATGTGCAGATGATCCAAATGGACTTACTAGACCAAGTGATTAGGCACTTTCACCAGAGAAGGCTAAAAACAGCAAGTCATGATTCCTTACTATAATTACCTAATATGAAGATTCTTCCAGAAGTTCAATAGGATCTCACTAAAGCAAAAGTAGATCCTAGGAAAAGCCTGGGAACTTTGGCACGTCAATACACCATGTGGCATATAATTTGTTTTCCTTTGCCAGGTCAATATCATAGAGTCATAGAATAGCTAGGGTTCGAAAGGACCTTGAGATTATCTAGTTCCAAGCCCCTGCCATATGTCTTCAGGATGCATGTCCTAGTTTTATAGATATGGGAAAAAAGAAAAATCTGAAGTGAAGAAAAGCCGAAGATTCAAAAGCTGGATAAAAGGTAAGATCTGAAAGCAGGACCTGACACATAAAAACACTGTTTCTTTAAACAACCACGTAAAATTAATGAGGATCAGATGAGCTCCATTCGCTGTGGCCAAGAACTGAATATTAACCTTTATTAACTCTCAGGAAAGGCTCAATGACACACTTTTCCTGGATACAGAAGAAAAGACATCTTTGAGCACCTTGGTCTAGTGATAGGTATCCCTGACCATGGCAGATGGGGAAAAATTAGATGATTTTTAAAACCCTTCTAACCCAAAGCATTCTGTGATTCTATGATCCTGTATACATCTTTCTCTTGATGAATAATCAGAGGTGTTAATTGCAACATTTTTCAAACCAGACTTCTACTAATAATTGGATGAAGCTGTCTGCAGGAAGCTGTGTGTCTTTGTGACACTTTGATTCTGGAGGTACACACAGAACATAATTACCTACGGCTTTTGCAGATGTAATTGTAGAGGCTTATTTTCAGCTTTTATAGCAAACTTACCATTTGTTTTAATTCCACTGCTGTGACCTCAGCAATGGAGGAAATAGTTCTTTCCCAGTTCTAGCTCTGTGGTCCTCTGGGAAGAAGGTGCTTTAAACAATGCCCAAAGTGCTTAACTAATATGCAATTTTGTTTATACACACATTGCAAATAGACTAGTCAATACCACGAAGCAAAAGCCAGTAAAACTTGGACTGGGAATACTCCTGCAGTGCACATCTCATCTACAGTGATGAGTGAGTTCTGTAACACTACTGATCTCAACAAAGAAAGGATCTAATTCAACACTCAAAATGAGCACTTTCATCTGATCTGCCTTACTTGGTCCATAGAACAACCCATTAAAGATACTTAAGTAGTAAATGAAAGGAACAAAAGGTAACATTATGTTATATGGCCTCACTTCCCCTTTAGAAGCCACAGTATAGAATTGCAGCCAGATTATTATTTGAGTACTCCACACATGAGGGATCAAGTAGAGATCAGTTAAATAAAAAAAAAAGAAAGATATTATTAAAACATCATAATTAAGGGGGGAAATTGTTTGAAAGCCAGGAAATTCCTCATTTAGTTTTCACAAAGTCCTGATCTTTAGAGCTGCCTCATTAGGAGAGAAAACTTGTTCTACCAGAGGTTACACAGATTAGAAGGTGCAGAAGAGGGTGTAGGAAAAGAGCTTATGCCTCAATTAGGTAAAAATGGGCATCCCGTTGGGGGAGAAAAGTCTGCTCTGATGAAGAAGCTCTGCAAGAGGCCGGTACGAAAGTCCCAAACATGACTCTGGTGTTACATCTCTCATGAAACCCAAACAGACCCAACCCAAGTCTGCTCTTACTGCGTTGAAATGACAAAAGACAGCTTTTTGCAAATGTAAAATGAGGGCAAAAATCTCTTGTTCTTCACCCAAACTGCAATCACTCTTTCTCCCCCTCAGACCGTCCTAAGAAGGATGGAGCACTTTGATGGGCAAGAGAAGGGCTGGAGCCACAGGCTGGAGCAATGGTGTACCCATACATCTGGGGAAGGCAGTGCTGCCATGCCAGGGGTACTACATTGGCATTGCAGCCAGCACCCAATAGGGCCTAGTAGGGTCTACTGGCTGGGAGGGAAGCTGGAGTCACCTCCAAACCACATGTGTAGCACAGCCAGACATGCCTGTAAGCCTGGGAACCTGCTATAGGGGGATGCATTAAAAGTCCTAAGCCCAGGAGGCAAGCGTAGGACTGTCGCTGTCCTTGAAGCTCTGCTTCCCCTGCCTTAGGCTCCTTCCTCACCCCCATTCCCATGACTCGGCACAGTAGGGGATTGCTTCTGCTGCTGTCGCTCCCTGCCCATCTCTCTTTGAGCCCATGAGTCACTTCCTCTCCTCAGATCCCACCTTTCAAAACTTCCTTTTTCCTTTTTGGGGGTGCATCTGAAAGTCTTTTCCGAAAGTGGGCATTGGGCTTTCTTATCCAGGGAATAAAGGATCTGTAAGCAGAACATTCTCATGTCTGATGACATCCAGCCAAGAGCCCACAGTCACATTTTTGCGGTCCTCATCACACCAGTCTGTGCAGCTCTGCACTAACCTTCTCTCATCCTCTCCTTCAACATGCTGCAGCTGTGGATGGTGCCCAAAGGCTTCTCAGCCTGCAGGTATGGGGCACACAGAGGGAAGAGGAGAGGAAGGAGTGGCCCAGCTCACCCCAGCTCCACTTGCTGGCCCCAGCAGCTGCCTCTTGTTCAGAGAGCAGCAGCCGTGAGGTTCAGTCACAGCTGGAAAGAAAGCAAGAAAGTAAAGCCAAAGCAGCTTTGACTTAAAAAATGGGGTTCCTTTAGTTTATCCTTTGCTTTTTGAGCGGTCAGGAATTCAGATTTTAAGGTTTTTCTCTACAGCCACAAGGGTTAGAAATTTCTCTTGGAGAGCTGCAATGGACCCTCCTGAAATCAGTGACAGTGACAACAGCTGCTCTAACAAGCCAGTAGTGCCATCCCCTGGGAAGCTCCTAGCACCTCTTAACACTCCCTCACATGAGATGGAGAGTTCATGTATTTCTGCCCCTCACAGGCAACTAGAGCCAGTAAAGACAGTGGGAGAAGAGTGTGGCTGGGAGGGGAGAGGTGTGTGGGGGAATCTGTCATGATTTGAGTGGTGGTTCAGGGACAACTTGTTCCATGGAAGTTTTCTGTGTTATCAGCAAGATAATCACTTTGGCAAACAACTTACTCTGCAGGTACAGAGGCCAAATCTGCCTGTGCTCAGCTATTCAGAATGAAGATATTAGTTAACTCTCCTGTTTGTCACTGTGTTTTCGAGATTATGGTGCTGGATCAGCGTGCTGTGACTTCTCGAGCCTTTGAACTTCTCGGAAGGCTGATTTCCACTCTAGGACCTCTGAGACCTTATGGCCTGATGTTTTGCTATGCTGTTACCACCTCTTTACCACAAGGTACTATTAGGGCAGGAAGCATAAAGCTATTGAGGCCAGATTCTCAGCTGGTGTAAAGCCACATCTGGAACAAGGGGGCTATGCAGTTTCACACTAGCTGAGAATTTAGACTGTACAAGCTACAACAAGAATTTGCTTGTGGTAGAGATCATTTGTTTGATTGTTTTGCAGCAGGGACTTGCAGTTTTCATGCTAGTTTCATGCCATACTAATTTAGCCACTGGGCAGAGAACTGCACTATTTAAATTAAGCATCCAAATTGATGAGGTATTGAAAGATACTGCTACATTAGTATCTTCTATTCTCACTCTTTTCAGGGCCAAATACTTCTACAGAACTGAGAGGGACAACAGAATATCAACGGTGTCTATAGGTCCCCATGTGTCACTGTGTTGCAGTCAGAGGTTGGTGATGCATCCCTTCTGGTTGATTGGTTTCAGCCCTGGCGAGTCTGACATGTCTTTGGATGCACAGGCCTGATACTGTGACATTGGCCCTGCTGACACCATGCTCACTTTCTTAGTGATCTAGGAATACAGATCAAAAATCAGTGTTTAAAGAGCATTGCTTATATCTTCTCCAAAGCATGCCAGTTGCTAACGGTATGGAGGCCATGCAGATCTATTTTGGTATTTGTTGTACTCACTCTCTACAGCAGATATGAGAAGCAGGCTGTGCCCCACAGTTCCTTGTTTCTCAAAGCCCACCCAGACTGGTGTGGTGTTTAGGCAGTTACAGCTTATTTTCCAACAGTGTAAAGACAGGCAGCAGTTCTCAAATGTATGACACTGTGTAGTCACGGAGAGTATGTGCTTCTCCAACACTGCTAACGGGAACACTCTGTCAATCAGCTGTGGTCCCTGCTCTGAATTATCCCCAGAGGAAAAAGAACTCAGGAGCCAAACTAGACAGAGAGGATGAATTAGTGACAGCATTCACACCAAAGTCTTGTATGTCATATCACCTAAAATCACTTTTTGCCACAACACAGAGTCCTTTTGTCTACAGAGCCTATTTTCCTGGACCCCGATGTAGGAGAAGCTGGACATTTTTTTCCCCATATGGGTATATGAGAAAATCCCCAAATTGCTGAGTTTCACAAGATTACCTGATTTTAATACCACATTCTTGACTTGCTGAAAACTTAGCACTGTGCATTTGAGCCAGTATATGCAATTTGCTGAGGCAGCAAATTAATGTGTCAGGCATTAGAAGGCTGTATGGGCTCTCTTAGGCAGGAAAAAAAAAGTAGCAATAACCAGTGCTTGCTACTGACATTGGGTGGGCAAAACTAATATAGGTAAGAGCAATATTTTCCTTGTGAAGAAGTGCCAATTTTACATAAAAAGATTAATAAGCGACCATAAAGTCAAAATAGGAACAGTCCCCCCCCAGTGTTTTTTAAATGCTTTTACATTCACAAGATTTTTACACAAAAGACAAACCCCACAAACTGCATATTATTGCTATTACTGCTAAATCTAAAGTACTTTCTTTCTTTTTTTTTTTTTTCCAGAGGGAATTTTTTCCAGCACTGTGCTGTAAATTCGTTATCAAGAAGTAACAAAGAAAGAGATTCCTCTTTTCCCATCAAGAGAGCAGCTTTGGTAATGCATGCATTCATTCAGCTTTTAATTCCAAACATCATCCATCATGCTATACGTCCCTTACACTGGACTGCAGAAAACATACCACAAATTCTACTTGAAACAGCAACGCATCTTGAACGAAGCTGACTAAACTCAAAATTCAGTTTTCAACAACCGCGTGTTAAAAAGTAAATCAATGAAAGAAAAACAGCGAGCTCTACTGAGAAAACATCCTGCAGTTAAAAAAAATATGTTTTGATTGATGAAGGAAAAAGCCATGACATTTTAGGTGGCCTAAAAGAAATTTCAAGGATCACATTAAAAAGAAAGCTGGCATTGTATTAAAATATAGTTATCCCAAGGGATAACTGGAATATACTGGAGAACCAGGACATAGACTGGCTTTACCCTTTTCTCAAAGCAGTTCATTAAGTCTTGCTTTCTTCATCTCATGTCCCCAGGTGGGGTGGGGGAGTTTACCTTCAGGATCATCAACTTTCTTGGTTGTAAAACAACTCTAATCCACTTCCTTGATCCTCCTGCAATCAATTAATGCCATGCTAATCCTGTCCTGGCCAGCACAATGTGGAAAAGCGAACATACTCCATTTTCTACAAGAAAAGTATTCAGGAATCTAGATCTCAATCCAAGACACTTTAACCTTTGTGGAAAGGTCAGGATGAAACACCCAGTAAGATTTACTGAACTGCGGTATCTACAGAAACAGCAAGGTAAGCTCTGAGAAGAAGCAATATCTTTCATCAAATCAAGTGACATAGCTGGAAAAAGCAGACAACCTCTCCAGCACAGGGTACTGTGAGGCTATGGGCATAGGTGAGGCTATGGGCAACACCTGAAGTTTACTTTAGATTATCCTTGCAGTGAAAACAAGTCTTTTGGCACTGGACATTTACATAATTAACTCTTTCTAAGGTAAATTTTTAATACGCGTTATGGAAAACATTTTCATGGTGTAATTAGAAATAAGTTCCCAGTTTTTATTTTAATTACAGCAAAACCCTAGATACTTCCACAAAATCTTGTGTGCTAGAGCTGATAACACAAATGCATTTGTCAAAATTAGCTGTATTTTTTAGTATTTGCAACTTCCATCCAGTGTCACAAATCCTTAAACTGAGTACACTAATTCAAGGGAATTGTCAGTGATTTTCTGACAGCTTAATTCCTATCCTTGCAGACAATATGAATCTTACACTTTCATGAGAGAGTGAAACTCAATGGAATTAATATGCAAAATTCAGCTTCCTACTGAGTGAACATGCCGAGTGTCTTCACTTACAATACTTTGGATGCTACTCTGAATAGTATCCTTGTAAAGCACTACCACTTTGGTAGAAGCAACCAGCTGCTCTTCCTTCTTGTATGTGCCTGGGCTTCTTTATCTACCTCCAGTCAGTTACACAGGTAACAAGATGGCACGGGTGTCCTCACAGGCATATCAGTTTTATGTATGTCATCTTTGTGGAGCCAAAACTGCTCTGAGAACAAAATTTTCTGAATTTTGTCCTGAATTCGCATCCCTCCTGTGCATTATCAGTGGGATTCTTGAATGTTTACTCAATCCCAGTTGGCTACAACTGTGCAAATGCTTGTCAAGCTCCTCCTCCATGTATAGTAGCTGCCATTGCTGTACTATGTCTTATTTTATTTAGCTTTCAGATACATAAAGAGCAGTAAAATCATGGAAACAAAAAACTCAATAAATGAAAAAAGACACCATAAAAGCCCTGAGTGGCTTGTTGCAACTGTATTTCCTTGTTCATAGACAGCCTTGCCGACACAAAGGAAATGAGGTCTCCTTACACTGAAAAGAAACAGGCCCCTTCTGCACGGCTAGGGCCCCTGGGCTTCTGATGGTGAGGCTGCTGGTAGTCATAGCTTGGGCTCTGGAGGAAAATGATTGGGACCTTCTTGCCTTACCTCCCTCCTGGATAAGCACAGCTTCCTTCTCTCTGGGTGGTCTTTCCAGTGATGGAGGTCTTGTCCTTCCACTCCTGGTGTGACCCAGGGGTGAACTGAGCTCATTATAAATGTACTTGCTTTTCCCCTGAAAAAAGGAACATAGTGGAAATCAGTAGATTCATGTTATGATACTACACATATATTTAAAATTAAATAAAAAAAATGGTGTACTTGTTTGTAGAAATCAATAGCATTTTACCCATGTGATGCATCTTTCTTGAGAGAGCAAAGCAACTGTCAGATCAAGCATTTCAAGACACGTCATTTCCAGAAGAGAGGAGTTAGACACACTCTTGATCGTGTGCTTCTGTTTATCCTGGTAAGGGATCTAGGACACCTGTGTTAGTTTTAAAGCTACTACATGTACAGCACTTGACTGCTATATTTTGGCAAGTCCCAGCTGTTATTTCACATGTGTGAACTAAGAAAATACCCAAGGTAAACACAGACTTAGAAGAAGTACCAAAAACATTTACAATAAAGTATGCAAGTATGGCCCAGTATGTTAACCTACTAATATATACAGTGTGCTGGCCCTGATCTATTATCCTTTAGAGAGGCAAAGACGTAACAAAGCCTACATGAAACACCACAACCAGTTACCAGATATTTCTCCTAAAGGAGCAGCACAAATATGAATTCCTCTTCTAATATTTTTCTTTACTTATTGTTGTTACCAGACAAGCTCATACAAATGTGATCAGTGCAGAACAGAAACATTTTTTTCTGTTCATTATATGCATCTGATAGTATTTCAGCTAAAAATCAATTTAAATCCAGATTACTTACATGTGTGCATGCACTCACACTCCCCCTCTACACACATACACAGTGTTAAAAGGGCATTACTGATGATCATTTATTTTTCTCCACTCTTGCTGCATTTCATAATGTCCCTTCTCTCTTGAAAAACCACAGAAGATTGTCTTTAATACACTTCAATGGTGTCAAAAGAACCACAGGAAATGAGGACTGAGGTGAACCTAAGGTCCACTGTATGCCACCAGTACTCTGATTATACATACTGCTTTGTAATGGAGGTAAAGATCTGTGCTCCTGATGTCCTGTTTTCAAAAACCAATATTCTGTCCACTTTCTGTCTCCTCTAATTAAAACCAATTATTTTGACCTGCTTGGTTTCTCCTCCAGAAGTGATGTTCTATTATAACTTACTCTTGCCCACAATCAGGTTTGAGTTAGGCCTCAGGAACTCTTAGATTTCACTAGAAATGAGTTTTAATAGAAAAACAGGTTTTCTTTATCTCCATGATTTCCTGTAAATGGGTCACATCCTTTGAAGTATGATCATCAGCTCTGTAAGTACTGCCCTTAGAGGTAAGTTTTCCAGCTGCTGCCTGACATATCCTGACATAACCACCCCATAGACTGTGAGCCATATCTTTCTGGGAAAAGAAATAATAAACCCCTGAGCTATTGATTCAAATTCATGGGGCCAAATACGTTACTTCCAGGCAGCAACCTGAGCACAGGGTGATGTTTTCTGAGGAATTTCTGAGAGGCGCCTAAAAGAAATGAAAAGCTGTAGGAGAAAAGAGTCACTTGATTACTGCTGAGTCAAAAACTTCACAATGGGATGGCAGGACTTTGTGTTACCAGGATCATCTCAAGCTCTGAAGGAACATTTCCCAGTGTTTTAGTTCTTTTTTGCCAAATTCAGCCCTGATGTAAATGAGACCTGCTCCGCTAAAGCTGTGGAATGGGTGAGTTACCATGCTAAGTAAGACCTACACACCATTTTGTGATTAACTAATTTCTTGCACAAAAGCTTTCAGTACTTAAAGACAAATATCTTATTTGTCCCATGTTTGATATGGCAATGTTCAGTTAAAGTATCATGTCCCTCTAATTATAGGCGCTTCAAACCCAGTAATGTTTTGCTTACATCCATCACTGATCATTCACTACTCACATTCATCATAATCCTGGATAGCTCTAGTTCACTCAACACTAATTCTAACTGTCTTTCATCATTCCTATGGAAAACATATACGAACAATTAAATCTCTCAGCAAAGGACTCAACTCATTTGGAGGTTTATAAAAGCACTGAGGAAAAAAAACCACCATGTATATACTTATGAGAGCTACAGCAATAAGTATGTAAATCTCTGATAACAATGCAGATAATTTCATCAGTGGTGAAATGTTAATTTGATGGAATCTGGCGTTTTATATTTCTGATGCCAGACAATGTAATGCATTTTAGAGTGGTAGGTCTAAAGATTCTCGAGAGCTTCCTGGATAACTTGAAAAGAAGAAAGAGAAGGGGGGATGTCGAGAGACAAGGAAAAAGCACATGCAGTTATATACAGAAGTTCGTAGGAAGTAACATCTAGATTACACATAGAAAGTGTGATCTAGAAAACATTCCTTTACTACAGTGATATATTATGAGGTAGTGATATATTATGAGGTAGTTAAATGTTATCTTTAGAAACAGTAAAGTACATGCTATTACTTTCAGGCACGACAAGTAGATGCCCAAGGCAGAGAAAATTTTGGCTCCCTCATTTCTTACCCTCACAGAGTTTGTGCATATTGAACTCTGGCCAGCACTCTCCACTGTCGATCCAGTTCCAGTCACCTCCAGTGACTTATTTGAAGTCCTGCAGAAAATCTGGGCGAGGGCTGGGAATGAAGCAAGCTCTCTGTCTTCTTGCCCCATGCTGTAACCATGAGACCACCATCCCACATAAAAGGCTGAAGATATCACAGTATCAGGGGAAAGGCATTTCTATAACTTTCCATTTATTTTAGCCTACATACCTTGGCAGTACTAGAGGATAAGCAGTGAGTGTAATGGTTTGAGGGCTGATGGCTCTGTCAAAGAAATATTTACATCAGGTTGATACTAGCTTAATATGGTCTTTACTAGCTCCCATTGTGATGATTTGTATGTCCTTCCAAATCCTGAGAGAAATAAATGAGGCTTAGCATTACCTTTCTAAAGACTATAATTGTGTTTCTATAAAGAAAGCATAACTGGTGGATAGCTTTCTATGTGTAGATAACCTTAGTAATGCAGAATTGTAAGTGGTACTCGTTTTGTGTTTGTGTATGCAATATGCAGTAAAAAGAGTAAGAGAAAAGAGGAGGTGAGAAACTTCAGGAACAAATTGGTTTGGTTTGCAAAACTTCAAAATAATACTCTGCAATAAGGGACCATGCAGAATAAAATATCAAAATAGGACTTGATGAAGCTAGTGCCTAGGCTACATTCTGTAAGCTGCTGAACAAAAACAGTTCCTCCTGATGTAGAATGTTTGTAACTTGGAAATTTTTAAAACTCACCAGTATTGCAAAAGACACTGCAATTATTAGAAGGATATTTAGAGTCAGAGAATGATTTAGTTGGGAAGAAACATTTGGAGGCAGGGCTAGCATTAAGTGACATTTAGTGTGCATTCCTGAATTTCCCAAACTAAAACAAACAAGGTCTGCAGATTTACCTTTTTTTTTTTTTTTAGTTCTACCTGTAGGTTATCTGTCACTGCTTCAGCCTCAGCAATAACATACCCTGACCCAGAGATATCTCATTTATCCTTGTAGGCTTGATTTACACTAGCTGCACACAAACCGGAGATGGTTTCAGAGATCAGTCCCTGTACTGACCTTATTTCAGTGCCTTCAAGCATCTCTAGTCTTCCAGCTCTCATGAAGACCTGTTCCTCAAAGAAACATTCTTAACTTCCATGAAATTCCTATTACTTCCATCATGGACCAGAGCCACTTTGCCTTCCCAGCAAATGCTGTATAAAGCAACCCTTATTCTGAACATCTTATATGTGGACTTTCAGCAGGATGTTCTCCCAGAACTAGCTTTGGTAGCAGAAAGAGTTGTTTCCACCCACATTTTCTGGTCTTGCATTTGGTTTATGTTTATTCTGTGTAACTCATTTCATTTCAGATACAAACTTGCCTCTGTCCCAGGAGCTACAAAACAACTGAAAATGGATAAACAGCTTGGTCTTCTCTGGCTTTCCAGTAGACCTTCCGTTATCCACAAGAACTGTGTATCCTTTGCTCTTTCTAACACTACAATGTTAATGCAGTTAATAATGTATCATGCAATCCTTGATTCTCCTAGCTCGCAGATGTAGTGGCTGAGAGTGCTAAGAAGATGAATTGACCTTTGGCTTTGCATGGCATAATGAAAATTATTCTTCCAGAACAAATAGATATGAAGAGAAACCTGTTTTTGAGTTACAAAGCCTTATAAGGACCTCTGCAAGGAGGCAGACTATCAGTGCTATAAGAGATAGTGCTATGAGTTAGGAAAAGAAAGTGACTGCAGTGTCTTAAAAGAAAGTCTATTGCCTTTTAAACCAATTAGAGATCAGACCACCAGCATTTCAACCTCCTGCTTTTGCTCATGGTACTCATGGATTACAAAAATGTTGACATTTCACTTCAACTCGATAAGAAAATTAAAAGAAAAAATGGATGTCTTTTTTTAGATGCATTATACTTTATAAATTGTACTGTAACTATGATGCCCTGAGGGTATAACCAAGGCCAGGTGTGTAGAGAGAGGTATTGTCTTTTATTAGACTAACTAAAATAGCTGAAAAAACAGACAAGATTTAGAATATTAAATAACTCTTTGGGTAAAAAGAATAAAACATCCTTTATTCATCAAGCTAAACTGTGGAAAGAGATGAACTGCAAGGTTACATTCACTGACTTCCTCGTACAGGCTTACCTGGGAGGAAGGGGCACAAAATCTGTATGTCATCTGCGCCCTTCAAGAGGAGTCCCCATTTACAGTTCCTAGTACTGAAGAAGTTTGGGGATTGCTGTCCCCAGAGACTGAATGGGACAGGACTTTTTTTTCTCTTTCTGAGTATCATGCATAAAAGGCTGTTTTTGACAGGATTTTTATGCCAGCAATGGGATGTTAAGAGGCACGTGGATGTCTTGCTGCTCAATATGCATTTGTATGGCACACTGTGTCTGCCCAATGTATCTATTGGCAAAGGATGGTAAACAGGGTCTTTTCACTGCCACCTCACTGCTTTCCTCTTTGACTGACAGGTAGTCCTGTTTAAATCAATGCAAGCAAACTAAAAATGTAATACTTAGGATGGACTTAAGTCTTTGAAGAAAGGAGACCTGAAAGAACAAAATCATTGTCTTTAGAAAACCTGTAGATGGCATTGCTCAAGCCAGCATGTTTGATTTCTTCATGAGAAGAAAACCATATTTGATTAAAAACTATCCAAGCAAAAAAAAAAAAAACCAACTCCTACCAGTTGGCGCCTTCTACTTTCTAGTATATTTTTCCTTGGATTCAGTTGCATTTTGTAACTGTATATAAAACAAAGCTTTGGATCCTGAAGCCTAACTTTGTATCCTTGCTCTGTAAAAGTAAATAAATAAATAGGAAAGCTAATGAAAAGTTGTTAGAATTTAGATGAGAGAGCAGAGATTTAATAAATGCTACTAAGGTACAGTCTTTTAAAAATAAATGTACACTGTTTGGAGACTATTCTTTTTCCATTCTAAAGTAATTAACAGAGATGTGTTCTTAAGTATTTCACAAGGAATTCTTGCACACTAATCCAGCTAGGCAATAGAAACAGTGCTCTCAACCAGCCAGCAATAATGAGTTTCAATTTATCAAATTTGTTTCACATACTGGCAAATGTCTGAATTCTTTGGCTTGTTCAATAACTACTCAGCACAACTTGTCTGGTTAAAAAGTTCTTGAGAACTTTTTTACACACCATATCATCTCCACAAAGAAATGGACATCTCCATTTGCACCAGAGTGATGAAGAAAGCTCAGAAACATCAAATTTTCTCCAGTGTTACACTTAGGGAATTAAATCTGTTTGTTTGTGGGGTTTTTATTAACATTTTAAGGTGGAAAATATCAGCAAGTTTTTTCTTTATCTTTCTGTAAAATACACACACACATCTATAGGGTGCATCCAGATATTATGAATATAATTTTACGTTATACAAACATATTCAATACAGTAATTATTAATTGTTAATAATACTTATAATAAAATAATACAATTAGAATACAATTAATATGAATATAATTTACATAGGATCTTTCCCTATACATTTAAAAATCCATCAAGAATTTATGGAATTGTATAAGCTATATTTATGTGCATGTTTGTCATATGCCATTAAAATTAGAGCAATATTTTTAGTGATCCTAAAGAAATTAAGCTTCTGAAATGAGCTATCTCTCTGGTCAGACCTCCTTCTTCCCTCTATCTCAGTAACTCCCAGGCTATTTTCAATCCAATTCAATATTTCAGACAATGGTGGTATTTAGAGGATAGAAACCTGAGGCAGCAATGTGATGTGGTCTGCTTCACATACTACTGCTGAGCATCCTGCTCTTGTACTTCAGACCTGCCACTTCACACCTTTCTCTTGCCCTGCTGGAGGCATTAGATGAGAGTCTCTAGGACTCAATACCTTACTGAATAAGCCATGAAGCTTTCCAGTCTCTTAGAAGTTATTTATCATTAAGATGATTCAATGATAGGTTCCTGCCAAAACCTCCCTGGTTAAGCCCTCAGCGTAACAAATTTCAACCACATTTACAAATCACATTTTAAATTCCACTATCAATCCAGGAAAAAAGTATTTTCCATCAGCACTGATATTGCTGGTGAACATCCAGCTGCAGAGAAAGAGATGGCATCTTTCCGAGCCACTTCTGTTCCCATATCCTGTTTACAGCTACAGAAACACAGTGACCAGCGTTAAATTATATCCGGCATTTAATTTTCCTCTAATGAGAAAAAAGTGGACAAGCAATCAACATGTCAGACCTGATGCTATTGGTGGTACCTTGAGACCAATTCTGCTATTCCTGTAGCTGATGTGCTTTCTAGAAGCCAGTAGGAGACTCACACTGAACCAGCCGGGGCAGGTACGTGCTGCATAAACATCTTCTGCCTCCTCCCTTCTTGGCAGTGTATGCAGCCTAAGATCAACCCATATAACCCTGAAAGGGGATGTGGAGCAACACAATGTGTGATGGAGACAAGTTTTGGTCCTTACTTTTCTATAACACCCTTTTCCTTGACTCATTTATGTTAGCTTTATGTGAGGTACTATAATGCCAGTGTGCATAAATCACTACAGGATAAACTACATCTCTTTGGCATCCTGACCATAAAGACCAGGTATAACTTCACTCACCCACATGCCTGAAGTCAGTGTGGGCCTTTGCAGTGCCTGCAATGCACGTTTTGTCTTCTCTTTGAGATGGAAAAAACCTTTGTAGTGAAAATACAAGTGGAAGCTGGGTTATGTTGTTGTTCTGTGAAAAAGGAGAATCTGAAAACACAGACACCTTCTGCAAGTTGAGAATGATTCCATTGATCTATAAAATTACCTTAGTATTAGTGCTGATTTGTCTTACTGTGAGCTATTCACGTGTGTATGGACATGATACCTTGGCATAATATTTACTGAGTCCAAGCACATTTTTATCATATGCTTAGCTGCTAAAGTGATGTAACTGCTAGATGTAATGAAGTCATTAACAGGTTAATGGTGGTAGTGGCCAAAAAAGGGCTCACAAAGTACTCTTCTAATTGCCTCCTTCCCAAAACCTTCTCAAGTTCAGAGACATCACAGGACTGCAAGGAGAAAGTTAAGCTTGTATCCAGTGAGGCAAGAGATGTATGTCCACCCCTAGGGCAAAAATGTGCACGTTCATCCCATATCACATGGGGCTGGGAGGGAACAGTGCCAGACCCTTGAGTCATCCTGCAGTACAACAGGCAGATTACTCTAATACAAAAAATGTAAACCACGATAAATGAGAGCAGATTTTAGCTATGATAGTCCATGTAGCCTTCAATGCATGAATTAATTCTTTGATGGAAGTATGAGCTATTTTCATTGTTGACAGATAAATTTCTGTTCCTATGGATGGTTTTATAAAAACTGATGATGTAAATAAAAAAGTCTAACTTAACTAGATTGTCTTTAATCTCTCATTCAGCTTCCACTAAATGAAACATTTCATTTTGACAGGTCAAAATATTGCATTCTGCTTAAAAACCACTGCTATGTTCAGTTACAACTGAAAAAAGGAGCTCAGGTCCGACATGTTTAAAATATCAGAGTTTTAGTCTATTTTCTTATTCTTTGAAGAGACATTAAGCAAAAGAATATTCAAATACCCTAAGTCAGAAAATCCCCAAAACCTAGCCAAAAGGAATTTATCTGTCCACTTTTTAATGAATTAATGCATTGTCCAAAGAGCATGTGCTTTGTACATACGTAGGTCTGTCTTGTGGTGTTTCCAGCTGTGCAGCATAGGACCACCTGGAATAACAATGGAGCCACTAGAATTGAATTACTTTTTATGCATATATGGCAGCCAGGATTGGGTCCTTTCTACGAACAAAGAAACTTTTGCTTTTGAAGATGTTCCCAGCCAGCACACCTTTATGAAATTTAAATTCTGGAGTTGTGTCTCACATCTGTTCAGCACAAGCGTACTGTAATTGACTGGTTCTCTTGATTAAATCTACTGTGTGACAGGCAAACCCTATGAAAGAAAGTCTGTCTTTAACATTCCAGCTAGATGGTAGAATTTTATACGTATTCCTTACTCTAGCCTCCAGTAGAAATCACATTCTTTGAGTTATGGATAGGTCCCAAGGCCGAAGTGAGCCAAATTTCTGTCTTCCATTACCCAATAGGAAATGGGAAAAAATAAATGTACGCTGAGTGGTGCAGTTAGCCACCATCACAACTAAACCCTTCTCAGTAACTCAGCAGAAAGATTTAGGAAGGGAATGGATATGAAAAACACTGTGTTACAAAACATTTTGCAAGTGTTTTACAAAAGCATAGTTTGCTAAATAAGAAAAAAAAAACTTGATTGGTAGCTGGCAGCAATATCAAATGCATCTATTTAAATATCTATATCCATCTAAAAGAATTACAACCTCTCCCTCCTACCCTCTTTTTTCCCCTTGCACTTCTTACAGTGACAAAGACACCTTTTTCTTTAAAAAATCCCACATCTTAAAGTGTCTGTTTCATACCTTCCAGGGTCAGGGTTTTTTTAATATGATTAATAACTCTAACAGGTATTCTTGAAGCCAAACAGCTGGGTTATTGCTCAAGAAAACAGCTGTTTCATCGCTAAATAGATCCTTATTTCACTAGCCATCAACTTGCTGAAGCTTTGCTGGTTACTTTCCTTTAAGTATTTGCTGATAGTGAAAAAGTCCTGGTACTTAATCATAGCTGGTGCTACAAAAGCCGGAGCTACTTTGAAAAAATAATACACAGAGAAAAACATTGGCAGAAAGCTTTTTTCTTTGAGGGTGGGGAGTTTTTTTTTTGTTTCAATGCCACACATTAGGTTGCAACCAGATGTTCACATTATAGATCCTGCCTGGATTAAACAAACAAAAAAAAAACCCAACAAAAAAACCCCCTTTTTATTCAAAAATGTCAATATCGTTTAACAGCAAATGTAATATAATTACAGTATTCAATAAACATTTAACAAGACACAGACATTTTCTGCAGGAAAATATTACCAGAGTGAGCCTTTTAGCAGTTTAGCAGTTAAATTAGTAATTTCTTTTATAACATCTGGTGCACAGTCTCTGATTTCTAAAGTTTTGGAACAAAAAGACATTGGGCAGATTTTGAGTTATGAATAATTTGCCAGTTGTTTACCTTTATGCCAATCTAATTCTCCACTGCATACATGCAATTGAATACATTACAAATGTGTTTCCCATAAAAATCCCTAAAATGCGGAAGGGGGAAGGTAGAGAATCAGTTCAAGCAACTCTGGCCCTTCACAGGTACTGCCAAGCCTCTCGCTGTCCCTCTCACCTCTCTTGACACCTGATGGAGGTTCAGGACCCTACTCTGAACTCATGAAATTCAAGAGTGCCTCCATGCAGTGACTCAAACCAACACAGTTGACCTTAGCAGGAATCTTTCCATAAACTGTGGATTTGGGATGAAGTCCAACAAGAAGCCCTCATGGCAAGCGGAGTCTCTCAGGAAGTGGGAGAGCAGTGAGGGACCATTGGGTGAAGAAACACAGGCCCAGCCACTTGCTCATATGCCTCGGCCCTGCCTTGGGACACAACCCATGGGGTGGGGAGGTTCCTTCCACAAGGACAGGTTGCGAACCCCTTCCTGTGCTGAGAGCCTTCCCTGGTTTCAGTTGCTCCCTAACATCCCAATATTCTTGCTCTGTGTTTTTTCTAACTTGGCTGAAGATCTCAGATCTGTTTGTAGTGACTACTCTTCCCCTTCATAATTCAAGTGCTTGCCTGCAGTAATGATAACCTCCACTGCAGGAGTTTAGCCAGTCCACCACGACCACGTATATCCACTCCTATCTACTCTAGGGCTCGGATCCATCCTGAATTACACCCACCGTAATCCTGTGAGTCGGGTGAAGGCCACCAACAAGTAACTGATGGTGGTCTACACTTTTGTGGAGCACAACCACCCGTGCTCCACAAAACAGATGTTGGAAATGGTGTGATAAATCATTCCATATATATGGAACCTAGTTAATTTGTTGCCCCTTATCTTGAATGGGTGATAATATTAAATTTACTAAAAATCACTAACTTTGCGTGTCATCCATCAGTATGCAAGAGACAAGATTTTTTATCTTTTAGATGAAAGGTTTAATTATTAGCCTATTACTAAATGCCATAATGTTTATTCTTTAATTCCCCCAATTAAACCTGCAAGATTTTTTAACATATTCCTAACGGTATATATCGCATACATGCTCATAAAACTTCTGCAAGGATTTTCTGACCTGTCTGAAAAAATGGGCTTTTAAAACACCCCTCCTCCTGGTTTTTAAAGTATCAGTGCTGAAAGCCTTTTTTAATGACCAGTAAGGAATACTGGTTTAAAAATCATGATGGGCTCACCGCACAGAAGAATAAATCTTCTTGTGGGTGCTTTGTTGTATGCAATGGCAAAGCACGGCTGGATCTCATCCGCTGCATGTTCTCCATTTAGTGACATTAGCTGAGACTGGTGCGAGTACAGGCCAGAATGTTATCTGATGTGAAGCACAATAGTGAATTTTTAACCCATGAGGTCCTTCCCTTTCTCTGACTGCCTTGGGTTTTCTTATTCCCTCAAAAAAAAAATTTCAGAGGAGACACAAATAAAGCACAGATATCTGGGGGGGGTTTGTGCCTTTCTAGATCAGCTAGCACACTTCCAGTTCCCCTGCAGCTTGTGCAAACATAAACAGTCCTAAAAGAGGAAAGGGAGAGAAAAGAAGAAACAGAAGTTCAAGCTAAGCTTTGTTTTGCTGTCAATACCTGACTTCCACATGTGGGAAGTGAGTAAGCTGCATCGTTTCTTCTCTAGCCTGCAACTCCAGTGCCAGTTACACAGCAGAATGAAGTAACATGGTGGAAAACACCAACCAGCATCATAAATTAGAGGCAGTAAAATCACTTTCTCTTCAGGGAATTCTAGTGCTTTGGATCAGTAGGGAAGGGCACCCAGAATCCATAACCTGCTAAGGCACAGAGGGACTGGGGGTCATTTCATGCTTTGCAACTGTAAAGGATCAGTTGTTTGCCAATGATAAAAGCACACAGTCTGTCCAAATTTTGTGCCACCTTCACTGAAGATGGTTCTTGCTCTGACGGTGGAGAGCCCTTTTGTACTCTGCAGCTAGCAGGATTGAGCCTTCTCTTGCCTGTGGGCGTGTACCTCATTGCTACTTGCTAGACCAAGATAAAGGAATGTAAATGGAAGGAAGTAGAGTTTAGGAAGGGTAATTCAGTAAGATGGGAGGCATTTTGATGGAGGGGGTGAGTTTGGGATTTATTCATTATTTGGGATTTCTCTCCTGCTTCTTAAAGCAGAGCATATCTGGGATATGACGCTCTGTGCTAAGTGCTCCATCCAGCTGCAATATAAACAGAACTTTTCTTTGCACATTCTAAAGCTGTAACATTAAGAAGAATAATGGACGATGCCTTTTGATATCTTTGTGTAAACGAAGAATTTTATTACAGTGAATTACCATGTTAATTTATGAAAAGTAAACAAAACCAAGTGCAAAACTGATTCAATGTATAACCTAACGTTCCTGGTGCCTAATGAGGTGACAGTGATTGAATCAAAACAAATATCTTTATGTTTCATAAATGTAAGGAAAAATACTTCTGTGTTTAGTCACTGACAATGCTGGCACAACAACACCACAGGTTTTTAAGTAAATAAAAGTCACTCTGTCTAGTGGCCAAGGATACAGGCAAACTCACTGTGGACCACCATGTCTTGTAAGATAACCAGGATGAAGGGAAACAGCAGATAAGGCTCAGAAACATTTGCATGAGTCTACACTTAGGTAACATATCTTACCCTGTAATTATTTCCCCCTTCATCTATAAACTACTGCAGAAACAAAAGTGTGAAATACTTCATACTGAGCATCTCACTTTGGACAAAACTTTCCTTTGGCTAAAAATTTCCTTTGGCTTGCAGGGCATTTTTTCTGGTAGAAGACATTGAAACCTGGGCCCATAAGTGACTAAGTGCTATTACTGTCCCTGACATGTTATTCCTCTTGAGTCAGCAAATTTTTTCCCGTGATGCTATGAACTAGGTGCAGGTTCCCTGATATGTACATGCTCCAGAAAACAATGTGATTACGGGAAAGCTTCTAACCCAGGATTAATTTTCAAACATTATCCAGACCTCTCTGGGACAATTTGGATGATCCCTGCCCATGACAGGGGGGTTGGACTAGATGACATTTTCCTTTCCAACCCAAACCATTCTATGACTATGATCTGTTGGTCTTTATGTGTATTCTTTCAGACACAGGAGAGGAGTATGCTTATTTGCTGTTTTCACAGAGTTGAGTTTAAATGTCTGCAATAGTGTAATTGACAGGTTATTCCATGTTGGTGCATCCCCTGCTAAGAGCGCCAGAGGAGGGTACTCCACCACAACTGCATGCTGAAGAGTAATTCTGTGTACAGTAGGAGCTCATAAACTCAGTTCTCCCCCATCAGTGCCAGTCTAAGTCACACATATTCAGTGCAGTAGGAAGAGTAAGACCATAACAATTGATAAACTACTGCTGGCTGAATTTATTATGGATCTGAGAGACATGACATGAAGCTGATTTAGTTTTTGTGTCTGTGGATTAGACCTTTATGTTCTTAAATAGTGTCTAAAGAGTATTTTTGTCCCCTACCTCTTCTGAGCTCTTCCTGGGATAAAGGACAGAAAGCACAGCATCCCTTAGAAATTCTCTCTTTTTATCCTTCTTATTCACAATAGAAACAATTGCAGTGAAAGTAACATTTTTTATATGGAAACATAATAGAGAAGCTTGGGGATCCCTGGCAGATTCAAATGGGTATAGCAATTCAAATAGCCCTCTAGACGGGAAAAGATAAATAAAGTACTGAAAACTGTCAGTTGGCAGCAATGATGAAGTTAAGGCTGGGAAACAGTCCACTTGTCACTGTCTATACATTTCTTAAACTGATTAGGAATCCAGGATGTTGGCTAGATGCTAACAAACAGTCAGGCCCTTGGACTCAGCCTCTTCTGCTGCTGCCAATTCATAATCACTCTAACATCCTGGACAGCCTAACCCTGCCTCCTTTTTAATAAGCTCCCATTTAGGAAACCAGTTATAGATATGAAAAAAGAAAAATTATTGTGCTCACTTTATATTCCTGAATAAGGAAAAAGCAAAGAAAATTAAGTCCAATTTGCACGGACTTCTTAACATGCACAGATTTGGATATAAGCTGTGGAGCAGACATAGAATTTTGTAGCTTTTATAGTCAATATTTTATTAAATTTTTCCTTGTAAATTTTGCTGTGCCTTTATTGCATTCATTCAATAATAGGACAGCTTTCCTGTAGCTAATTCTATGGCTTGAAATTTCCCTTCTTGTTAACCTGTGACGGCAGTCTAATGGATAGACTGTCTGCCATGCAATACAATAAGGATAGATTCAGGTACCAAGGTGACTGTATTTTTTTATTAAAATAGCCTTTTATATGCTCAATTTCAAACTGATGACTGCATTTGCAACACCTAATTGCCACCAGTATTCACAAATACTTTGCATTTAATGAAAATATCAAACCAAGTTCCTCTAGTTGAAGCAGCAGGTTGTATTACGCAGTGTAAAATCCCATTTTATGAAATGTCATAGAAATACAGATATAACTTTTCACTCTCCCTTCTTGTTTGAACTTTATGCTCTTTATATTGCAGGGCTTTATTAATTTTTTTTTTTCATTGTAAGTCTCAAAATATTTCTGTTGCATCAGGGAACTAAGCAGCCCTATTGTGGCTAATTTAACACCTGTAAATTGCCATGGCTACCAACAAAACACTCTCTAGCTTTATAAGGTAGTGCATCTATTTCATGTTTTAAAAAAGTGGTGAGTTTGGTTCCAGTGGTTGTACCTTATATTAAAAATTCTATTAACTTTATTCATCAATACCATCAGGGATCACTGGGAGCACACAACTTCTCACACTTTTTAAGGCCAGGAGGGAATCACCTCAGCCAGCCAAGACAGACCTTCTTCAAACTATACCACATAGATCCTCACCTAATAATGTCTGAATTGGATTTTTTTAAAGATCCAAGACACCTTTGCTGCTTACAAGAGTAAATAAGAAAAGACAGTTGTGCTATTTGAAGACTTGGTTAAAACGAGTTGCAGAAAGAAATGTGTCATCTTTGGTTCTGCCTTCACTTTTTTCAGAGCACAGATTTTTGGTAAAAGCCAACAGGAACCTGGAGGTCATCTTATGTGCAGCCACATCCTCTACTGCTCATCTATGCTGCTAATAAAGCCTTCTCTGCATCGGGTATGATGGATTTTAGCTTGCCTTATAAAGCAAAATCAAATATTAACAACACAACACATAGCAGTAAAAATTGAAGATTACAATTCTATGTACTCAAAGAACAGGCAGATGCCATAAACCCAGACTTTTTAGTGGCCAAAGATATCTTTTATGTCTGTGAGGTCCTTTAAGTGATGTCTGGAATAAGAACCTACCCACTTTACAGGGACCAAGCTGGAACTTACCAGCTGGGAGACCTGGCAGAGTGAACCCAAAAGATCACAGTTTCATCCTTATTCAGTATAAACTATACCACAGTAAGACCATGAAGCTCCATAACTTGCAGGAGCTGAGAGTCTGCCTCCATGTCTTAAGAAAACAATTAAGAAAATAAAGGTAAGAAAGAAATTGGGTAATGTGGGTGCTGTGGTTCTAAAACAATTAGAAGTTTCATATGAAGAAAAAAGCAGAGATTCTGCAAATGGCCCACTAGGAGAAGGCTGTAACATAGCCAGATATGTTCACTTCACCCTGCTGATTTAGTGGGAATTGGTCAGAAAGGTCTCATGAAAAATATACAACACATTCAGACTGGAAATAAAAAAGGAAAAGAGCTTGGAATACATTGAAAGCAGAAATAAGAATGTGGGAATACAACTGCACTGAGCTCTTTGATCATGAATCCAGTAGGAATATTACTTATCTTTGTACTTGTGACAAGATTGTGGGATTTCCTTTTCAGCAAGTCTTTCCAAAAGTGGAGAGAGACTGCAACAGTGCAAATTCAGATGAGGAAGGCTTCCTCATATGTACTGCATGTATCTTGGCAATCCCGAATGGAAATAAAGAAATGGAATGGGGAGATGCTTTTTGCAGGACATACAACATGCTGCTGTTGTGCTCACCAATGCAAGTCCACTGTTATTCCTCTGGCTTTAGTCCTACAGATTTTCTGTATTAAAACTAAAACTAAACAAAAGACCTAATTCTCCTTTCATTTATACAAACATCGTGCAAGTTATAAGGCAAATATACTGAAACTAGTGAATGCAAGATTAAAATCAAGCATTAAACGCACAAGATGTGTTCAGGTCCCCGGTATCAAAGCAGCACTGGATCTACAAGCACTTGTATACCAGCACTACACAACATCAAGGGTAATTCACTCCCGACAGACAAAAAAGGAATAGGATTAGGTCATTTTTTTATTATTTTTGCTCAGAACACCTCTTTAGAACAAATCTGGGTATCAAGGAACATTAATCATCTCACTCCTTTCTAGCGGTGCTCTGCCTCCTCTTTTCATGGGACCCAAGTGTCTGTCTGATTCAAGGAACTTGCAGTGATTTGGACTTTTTAAAATCAGTTTCTTTCTTTTGAAAAATTACCACTGACAGATTTCCTTTGTGTGCATCAAAAAAGAACCCCACCTCAGTTCATGTAGGAAAAGTAAGAAAAAGCTTTTGTTTTGGAGAGTCAAAAAGGTCAGGTGTGCTGAAAAGCAACGAATGCTTGGTTTGGCTGTTTTCAAAGAGAACCTGAAGGAAGGCAGTGATGGAGTTTATGTAATAGGAACTCTTAAGAGCAGACATGTAATTACACGTGATAGTTTAGAGACGCTAATTTCTTTTGAATTTTAATTCTTTTTCTTTGCATATATCGAAATTGTTTTTAATATTTTTTTTAATCATTAAAATAAAATTAATGAATTCCTTCCATTAGGACAACGAAAAACTGCGCAAGCATTCCAAGCCGTCTTTCTAGAGGCGGAAGCCCGGTATCTAGATTGCGTTAGGGTGACGGAGGGAGAAAGCGAGAGGCAGGAGGGAGGCGAGTGCGCCACCATTACCGCCAGGGGGCAGGCGAGGCCTCGCCAAAAGGCTGCGGTCGGGGCGGCTCCGCGCCCCAACGCGCGGTGAGGGGCGACGGCGGGCCGGAGCGGCTCTGGTAACCAGCGTGAAAACTTTGTGTTTCTGACACCGCCGCGGAGCACGCACGCATCCTTTCGATTCCCTCCTGCATTCATGTGGCAAATAATGAACTGAGCGCATCCGCTCACCATGGTTTCAGTTTGTGCTCAGCATGATCACAACCTGACGCAGAAAGCCCTGCAAGTTTTGCTTTCTATCTCCAAACACTCATGAGAGATGCATTTCAGGCTGTTTCTTTGGGATGAGCAGAGACTGAAGCAACCCCACCAGCCAGCCAGGAACGTTGTTGTGTGGGGAATGTGTCTCTGACAAAAAAAGTTATCAAAAAAATTATGGATATCCAGAAATTATGCATACAGTGGGTCCAAAACTTTATCCAGTGGTACCAGGTGACAAATCTGAGACTCTTTTAATTCAGCTCACATTTAGCTCACTTTGTTTCAGATCAAATGCTTCAGTGAACTAAAACTAAAAAGAAACACAGCTAGCCAAACAGACCGAGATCACAACCATCACAACCCTACAATAACAACCCAGGACGCTCACACAATAGAAAAGAAAAGCTTCTACAGCAGCAAGGAAACAGACTTCAGCCTCAAGCTTCCAGGGGGGTTAAAACAACAGTGAGTTAAACGTGCAACTTTGCATAATATGAAAGTATCTTGGTCTTGCAGTCAGTGAGTGAGGAACTACAGAATTGGAATACAGAAATTGTGTATTGTAATTGAACCTGCGTTACGAACCTTGGGTTTCTTTGCATGTGGAGACAAGATTTTTCCAATGCTAATTTGAGAGGATCTGAAATTGGGAAGAATGCTTATGCATACACACTAGGACCCAGGAAAGTCCCTGAGACTGTGAAAAATAAACCTGCATGTATTCAAAGACTCCTGAACCAGGGCCAGGGTTTGTGGTGATAATTGGAGCACTTTAATAATCAGGATATTTTAATTAATATCCAGCTGGTTTTCTTTTTCATGTAAAGAAAATATATGCTTATAAACATAGCCCCACATGAATTTTTTTATGCCTTACATAAATAATTTTTTTTAGGAGGGATTTCTTTCCTCACAAGGTGCTTTTTTTATCGGAACAACAAATACAGTAATACGGTTAATGCTGGTGATAGTGCAGCAAATTGGAAAAATAACTCAAATGAAACAAACACAAAAGATTTTTCTAATTTTCTGACCAGCCCTAGAATTGCTTGCTTTTGGACAAAACAATTTTCTTGCACATTTTACTGTAAGTTAGAACATTTATGTATTCCCTCCTGCTGCGATATAAACTGTTCTTCTTATTAAATACAACAGCACTGCAAATATAATAAGACTTTTGTAATATAATGAACTTTTCCACATTCAACCATTTTTCCTGCTCTCAGTTATAACAGTTACTTCCTCTGAAGAGAGCATTACTCGCTATACAGCTTGTTTGCACAGGATGAAGCAAAATCATATCTATCTAAACCATAGTTATGCTTCATTCTGTCTCAATTAGAAAACCTGTCATTTAATTCAGTGTTGGAGATAACAAAAGATGACCTCTAGAAGTTCTGTCTTTCTTTGTGGGAACTCATAAAATGGCTGCAATTCAGAAACGTTTCTGCCTCTTCCCTAGGAGCAGTGGCTGTGATCTAAGCTCTATTCAGCCCATGCTATTTCCAGTATTGCTCAACATGCAGAAGATTGGAGAGAAATTCACAGCCACAATTCTATCAACATAGCAATTGCCAACGTAAAGATAGGGTTGGTTGTTTCAGACACTGACCTGCCAAAATTGGGCATAGATTTAAAGGTAATGACACTAAGTAGATTAAAGAGTGGAGTGATATCACTTGTAAAAGTTACACCCAGCTCACTGTAATATTCGCAAATTCAAACTTTTCCAACAGCCATTCCCTGTTTGATGTGTCTATATATGGCTGCATGGGGATGTTTACATACTACATAGCTACAGAAGTAAAGGCAGTGAATACCTTCTTGAAATGTGGAAGAGGAACCAGACTTTTAGGTTTCTTGAGCCCTGAAGAAAGTGTGGGCATCCCACCCTCTACCAGGCAAGAGTTTGAAACACTACTCCATGTCTCTAATATGCTTAGAGCACTGCTGCAAATCTTTGATTCTAGGGGCAACAGCAAGGAGCTAAGTTCTAGGCTGTATTTTCCATGGAGAAGCTAAGCCAGTGCAGTGGTGTTGTGTTGATTAATACTAGCACATGGGTTGGCTCAAATATGTTCCCAATCATACTGGTATTTCTTATACAGTCATAGCCTTTTTCCATCAAAGGCAAGGGATATGACCAGAATACTTTTAGAGGGATGTGTTTCATGGGAAGTTTGAAAACTTTATTGGGAATCACTGTTTGCATAAGAAATTGCTCAAAATTGAGAAACTTTTCAAATAAAATTAAGCAGACTTTATATTTTGGAGGACTGGAGCCAGGGCAGAAACTTGTGTCAGAGGAAGATTTCAACAAGGCTGCTGCTCGGAGGGTTTGTAACCGGGTTCAGACGCAGCTGAACGGTTGAAGAAGAAAGTTTGTTTTTCTTATTTTAACTGCTTGGTCACAGCAGTGCTGCAAGGGCAGAGCACGTCCTATCTGCTGCCTGCCATGTGCCTCTATTTCCAAACACGGTACAAGACACGTCAGTCGTTACTGGCAAAAATGATGAGATTTTTCTTCTACTGGAGAAGTCAGTTGGCTCTTCTCCACACTGCTCGGCTTCCAGCTCCCTTGCACCTTCCCTGTTAGACCTCAGCTTCCTTAACCCTTTCTTCCACACCCGGCACTGTTCCTTGTAATATTCCCCTGCTGTTACAGCTTGTTGTACACAGGAGGTGGAAAGGATAAAGAAGGAAAAGGAATACATGTGCATGTATTTGAAAAAAGCTGTCGTCTTACTCCCCTTCCTTCCTTTGCTGCTGTCAGTGCTCCTATCTGCACTCCTTAGACAAGCCCTCTTTCAGATCAGCCTCTGCTTCTCAGCATCCCAACAAATAAACCCTCTCTCTGTGGCTGCTCAGGGCTGGGGTAAGGAGCTCTGCGTTTGTCTGAGCAACCTGGACACCAGGGCACTGGTGTTTGAATAGGCAGTTGATAGCAGTGAGGCATAAGTTCCTACCAAGAGGACATTGCAGCATGTATGTGGTGACTGTTTGTGTACTTCCTGCATTACAACTGCTGCCCAAGAATCTTGATGAGAGATCTGTGCTCCTACAGAGAACTAGAAAATGACCAAGAGCTGAGCTAAGAGGATCAAAGACAAACAGCATCCATGTGAGTGTGGTTGCTCAGACAGACCAAGAATAGCAAAGCTGTGCTGCTACTGAAGCATGAAGAAACTCCAAGGGATTTAACAGCTGTCAGTGCAGCAGGCTAGGAGGTTCTGCCAGGCAGCCAGATGTTGTTGTTGGGGAAACATAGCCCATACAGCTCAGCATTTGGGACCCATGATTACCACTGAAATAGAGGAAAGCACTGGGATTCAGTGGACAAAAGGCTTTCAGAGCTGTACCCCCCTCTTTTAAATTAATTGAGAAACATTCTTGGAAAGCTGGGGTGCTAGAAAGGGCAAGTCTTAAAACACAACTGAAGAATAATTTAAGCATGTTATTTATATATTTACAAAACATGTGTCTTTTATTAAGGCTTTTTATTCTTACTTCTTATGAGACCATTGTTTGAGAGCTGGGAAATATATACTGAAATTAAACCATTCACTAATATTTATATTGTATTTATAGTATGATGCATACATGTATGTGTGAGTTCTCCCATTGGTGATAAATCCATGCCTGAACCTGCTCCCAGTTAAATCCAGGCAAAACTCCCACTAACATTAATAGGAGGAGAATCTGTCGTGATTAGGGTCAGTAAGACTTCCCCTGAGCCCAGCAGGCCCTGAGTCAAGTCCAGAGGATGACTGGGCTCATGGAAGCTTGTTCAAATCCACTTTGCCTGAATAAGGTGATAAAACACTTGCTATCCTAAGTCAGCTTCAGGGAAACTTGCATTCTCTTATGCTTATTTGTGCCTGGCTGAAATCAGAGATAGTGTTGGTATGCTAGAAGTGGAGTTTGCTAGATTTTTTTCCAGTTTCTGTTCTATACATTAAAGACAGAAGCTTTCAGAAATGTCAGCTCTTTTTTTGGCAGTTTTCTGGAAAAGATATGATTTTCAAAAGCATTCTGTTTGCTGTTCTTATTGAATCTTTCTGCAAGAAGGAGAGCTGAGCAGCTCTAAAAGGGTCTCAGGCTCAAACTGACGCACAAAGTGGGAAGCACCTACATGCTCCTCTTATTAAGAAAAACCAACCCAAACAAAAACGTAGAAAACAACAACCTGATCCAAACAAAGTCCATAACCACACTTTCAATTTTAATAATCCCTCCCTGTTCACCCACGTGCTTCAACACATTCTGAACAGTTTTGCTTGGAATTGGATGTTCCTAATGCTAGGTACATCTCACAGTGCTTTGGTGGTGGATGCTCAAGCTGAGCTTCCAGAAGATGAAGCCCACCTCTCCAAGGCAGGCATAGTACCGTGTCTAGCTTCATAGCCTCAGTCCCTGAACGGTGTTGCAAAGACCACTAAACTAGCAAATGGGCTTACTGGCTTTTCACCCTGAATTTATAGGAAACTGTATGAACACAGACAAAATCAAACCGTATCAAAAATGCCCTCTTGTCCTGATTTGCATTTTGAATAGCTATCTGTGATAGTACCAGGTAGATGAAAAGCATAATTAACAGCAACAGGAGTGAACGCTGCTGTGCTGGCATTTCTGATGCTTTCCTACAGGTAGGACATTATGGCACAGTGTGCAACAGCTTGTGCCAACAGCAACATACAGATTTGCTGGGGAAAAGGGAAAGGGCAGGAGGAAAAAAAACTCTGCCCTGTTTAAGTGGAGCCAGCCAGAGCAAAGTTCACACCAGTTGCCTGCCCAGCCCCTGTAACAATGGGAAATCAGAACTTGCAAGTGCTACTGTGGGGAGTTCTGAAGCACAAGAATGGGGCAGAAAGTTTTTTTGCCCTGCAACAGTTCAATCTGGCATAAACCTCAACAAAATAGGGCTCTATGTAAAATTAAATAAATTAAGACTATGTGAGGGTAGAAAAAAGTCAGGGGGTTATTTTAATTTTACCCAGGACAACTTGGATTAATTCAAACAGCCTTGTTTTTTATTGAGAGCTGAAATAAAACTGGGCATCAGAGGGTTAGTATCTTAAACAGGAAACAGGAAAAAAGCACTAAAGTATTGACTAAGATATTTGCCATGAATATTGAGACAGTCAGCAGGTCATAGACCGCGGACAGCTGGAAATTCTTGATGGTAGAAACAGAGAACCCTTAGACCTGCTCTCCTTGAAATTTTGTTATAGCCCCTGAACGACTGGGTTTTTAAGATGCACCATGGGTCCTAAGAGGTATTCTAGGGTAAAACATTGGCTTTTCAGGAAGAGATGCCATTAATGCTAAGATTAGACTAGAGGCTACCACATAGGATTCATATTTAATCTGTACTGCCCTGGACATGGTGGAGTCTTGAATACGTACTCCTTTGTAACTGCAAATAGAGACATACAGTCTAATCATAATTATAAATAATAATAATTCTAAACCCCCAATAATATGTTCCATTCATTATTTCAACATTTTTCTCAAACTGGCACATTGAAAACTCTCTGTTTCATATCTTACTTGAGCTAGCAGTACGCTTTATGTGGCCATTCTTCCAGATCTTACGATTACATTTCCAGACACTCAAAAAATTACTCTTCTGAGTCATAGCAGTGTCAAGGAAAGCTCGAGTGGCAAGAAGAAGGAGTTTTAAATAGTGCCCTTCAGAGACATTCAAATATTTTAGAATTATAAAAAAGGGCAGTGTCTTCTTCTGAGTTATGCCTCTAGACCTTGATACATTTCAGCCCCTCAGATGGTTTCTACACGATGTCTATCAAGATTTCAAATTATTAAAACCTGAATTGAGAGCAACTTTAAAGTGTAGTGTGTAATGGGCTCTGTAAAGTAGGTTAGCCTTCTTTTTTTAACCCAGAATATTTTGGCCTCCATAAACTGCACTTGGAAAACATTTTGGGCAAGATACAATTGGCTCCCTCTAGAGCCACGTATTGCAGAGGCAGACATCACACTTACGAGCCAGCCATGTATAACCGGAACTCATAATAGCCTTCAGCTTTCAAAACACTAACCTCAACCCAGGGAGCAAAAGGAACCACCCTCCTTGAATAGAAGGAACCTAACATAAACACTCAGGAATAGCTTTGATACTTTCCAGTTTATGGACACTTGACAGCACAGATGAAAAAATGCATTGAAGCTTTATTTACGATGGACCCCTGATTTTGGGATCGTTGAAGATAAGAGGCAGTATATGTATTTTTGCTATGCTTTTTGGGAAAGGAGAATCAACACTGAAGTTCAGTTCTTTTAAATGAAGGAATAGCACTCCTGCTATATAAGAGTGATGCTCAGGCTACCTCATGATGTTTAAATTCCAACATAGGCTTATTTTTTTGACCCACAGTCATTCAGAGGAAACCTTGACCATACGTATTATTAACTGAGTAGCTGGCCTTGGAGCACACCTACGCCTTCCATCAGCTGAGGATATGTTTGAGGACAACCCAAAAAAATACTGCTTTTAGTTCCTATTTTCAAACATTTGCAGGGGGTCCAAAGACACAACAACAGGACCATACAGGCACCAGGATGAATGCATGAGGAGACAGACTAAAACAAACCATAAAACTGGACAATGCTTTCAGGACGAGCTTTGTTCATGTGGGCGGTAGTCCTTATTCCAGTGGTTTTGTTTAAAAACAACATAAGCAAAGCAATGGAGTTGGTATAGCACTTTGTATTTTGAAGTCACAGAACATCCCACAAAATAAGCATCCCTTAGACTGCTGACAGGTAACGCAGCAGAGTATGACAGCCAGTTCTGACCAAAGGAAGAAGGGTTAGACCTGTTACAGAAAACAGCCACTGTTTAAAGATTAGCCCATCAGAAACCCTCACTGTTGACCTAATTCTGTTTTCACTGAAGCTCTTGGGAGACTTTGGTGGGCTTCAGAGTCACCAGAATAAAGCTAAACATAATTTTATGCTCTGTAAATACCATTCGTTGTGACCACATTTCACAAAAAGGATTTTGCTCTTTGTGCCGAGGAATCTGCACAGAGCTTAGGGAATCCAATACTGGACAAGCTGAAACACATTTATTTTATTTATATTACATCTACTACACAACATCTGGGCTTAATGTAAGAGTACATCATAGCAGCCTGAAACACTGCAATCACAGAATGGCCCCTAATCTAACCTAGCACCTTCTCTACACAGAAAGAAAGTCACAAAAAGGCCAGGTTGGAGGAATGAGTGCAAATGTCCTAGACTGCATTTTGTCAAGCTGAAGCTTTTCAAGGCTTTGTAAATTTGTGGCCAGAAGGCAACATGATGACCATCCACAGTGCCTTCCTGAAAAACACCAACCCAGGGATTTCACTCCACGATTTTTGTTGGAAATGTAGTATCTTGCACTGTTAGAATCATAGAACCATGTTAAAAAATATATTAGCTTGCCTTGAAATGAAGGTGCAAAGCCAAGAACCTTTTGCATTACTGATTGCAAAGAGCCTTAATGGTCTCTCTTCTTTTTTTCAACATAAAACCTGCATTATATTTAATATTTACCAGATCAAAAAGTAAAGTGACAAATAACACACCTACTGTGCCAGATAACACTGAAAGATCTTTCTGAAAGATTTACAAACAGTTGCTACCCGCCCTTCTTCAAAGTTCATATTTGAAAGGAAAGAACAAAATGGGAAATAGTTTGCTATTTTACTTCTCATTTTAAAAAAATGTTCTGTCTCCAAGATATTTTGGAGAGAAATTGATTTCCCTGCACATTTTCTCTGAGAGAAAAATAAAATCTGATTAATATATTCCACAGATGTTAAACTCTGATTCCTAATATGGTTGGTTGTAAAATCACAGATTGTCATGGAGTCCTTTTATGTGAAAGACATTGGCATTGAATTGATTTAGAGCAAAAAAAACAAACCCAAACCAAGCCTAACAATCAACCAAAAAGCCTAAACAAAGCAACAACCACCAAAAAAACCGAACAAACCAACCAAGCCCCCGCAGTGCTTTTCTGAGCTGCTGTGTCTGCTTTTGGGTTGTTTTTTGTCTTGTTTTTTTTTTTTCTTTTAGCAAATTAACAAAAATAACCAAAAAGTTTGAATAAGCAAATAGAATTAGTAAAAATATAACTGAAATTTGCACACTGAGTCAAGGCTGGCAGATTTGTCTTCTGAGGTAACTGAATACCCATGATTTCAAGTAGATTTCAAGACTGAATTCCATAGAATTGAAATTTTTGGTGATAAGACCTGGACTTTCACTTACTTTTATTCCCTTATAAATTGCTACAGTTGATTAAAGTATATTTCAAGCTTCCCAAATCTTTCCATTATTGTTTAATGAAGGGCTATTTAAGGGAATGCCAGACTTCAAAATCTACACTTGAATCAGCTGGATCAAGCAGCTTTTTAACATTTCTTTGGGCCCAGGTCTGAGAAGTCCTCAGCATTTATCTCACTCACAAGCTTCATTAACCATATGTTAGGGGCACCAAAAGATTAAACAATCAAACCCATGTTTCTGGTACAGCAGTGGAACAGAAGGCAAGCTTTAAACCCCAAATGATGAAAACATGTTTCAGGAAGCCACAAGACTATTTTGAGCAAAAGGAGGAGGAAATTCTGTAACGCCAGCCCATTTTACAAAGTCCCATTAGATCATGCAACCGTTTTGGCTTCTAAGAAGAAATGGGCAGAAGAGAATCTCAATTATCTTCAGATGCATACAAGTAACTCACTGGTTCCAGTAAGTAGCAAGCCTGTGCATGTGCTTTTGAGCACAGTATTTATTAATATACTACCAAACCAAGATGCTGGCAGATTTACATGCTGGATACAATTCTGCCTTTTAGTAGAAGGTGAAGATGAGCATCTCCCATCTTGGAAACAGTAGCTATTTTGTAAGCACAGGAACAGCTTTTCCCAAGATGCATTTTGGATAATAAAAGGAAACCTCAGATCCACAACACTCTTGGTTTTCTATTATAAGACATGCATTCATTGCAACCTATAAATCAACGGCATGACAGCTATGCTTTGCCTGAATGATGAAAGAAGATTGATATTTCTAAATTATGTGTTAATTGAGTGAAATTGCTGTAGGCTTTCTTGAGCCTTTAGTATATTTCTAAACTGAGATCTTAAAGACATACTGGTAATGCCAGGAAAAAAATTACAGAGAAACTTAAAAATAATTTGAATTTTTTCTCATTCCAGCTCATGGAACATTAACTTTTATTCTTTGTTATTACTTAAATGTTTGGAAAATATTAATTAGATATCTAATACTGAATAAAAGATTGTGAGAACTTAACAATGAAACTCTGACAAAAATTACATTGCCTGGTTGAAGAGAAAAGGATGTTAATCATTGTTTTACATTAACTTTTTTCTTATTTTCCCCAGATTTCTTCAATGGTCCCCTGGCACGATGCAGAGGGATTTTAAAAGCCTAAAGAAATCAGGTAAGAAAAAGGGTTTTTTACTACAGTAAAATTTTAAAGTGGGAAAAACTTCTTCATGCTGGATTCTAAGGCAGTGTCCAGACTGCTAAATAAATCAAGTTCAAGGATTATTCCTGGCCTGGAGGCCAGTCTGACTCTATCTACAGTACTTGGTCTTGGTCCTTCCCACCACTCCACCTTTATCCTTCACATTGTGTGATGGGGTCCCTAAGACACAGTTACAATTTTGGTGTGTTCTTTCAGTTCAGTGTGCCTGAATTAACGTGTGCATCCGCCAGAATGGTACTTTCATCTTATGAGTCTGACATGTACTGTATGAAGACACAGAGTGTTGACAGGTACAAAGCCTGAGGTCTGTCCTGGTAAGAGGCTTCTAAACTAGGTTCAGTCTTACCTATATGCCCTACCAGAAATAGTTTCTGCTTCATGCTGTCACTGTGCCAAACCTAGGCATTGCCTTAGAGATCAGCACTTGGCAAAGGCTAAGCCAGCCATGGAACATACTCAAAATTAAGCAGCAAAGATGCTCAGCAGTCCATGCTCAAACACACTCCTTAAACCAGTTTTATTTAGCAACAGTACACAGCCCAAATGATTAAAGGAGCTTTACCACACCCACAAGAATGAAGGTTGAAATACCATTTATAGAATGCAATTTTGTCAATGTTATGGCCCACCTCCAAGGAAGACAATCAGTTGGGCATGAAAGAGTCCACATGCTCAGGGACAACAGGTTGGAAAGGTGCTTTCTGCCCTACCCTGATCTGTGCCTGCCTTACACAGCTTTTGCCACAATTCCTCCACCTGTACATGCAGGTGCTGATTCTTTCTAAAGAGACTGGAGAAAGGGTTAGGGCTGTTTCATGGGAAAAAAAAAGGAAGCTCTACCCGTTTCAATATTAAAATGGCATTTGTTGTCAGGGATAGAATTTAAACAGTAATTTGCTTTCCACAAGCACTGTAGTTAGGAGTCTTGCCTTTTGCATTCATGCGTGGAGCAGCCTTATGTCTCCTGAGGAAGGCACACTTTTTTTATATGCACATATCTGTCTTGCAACATTCAAATCTTATCTCTTTTTTGTATGCCTGGTAAGCCAATATTGCTTCACCAAAGTTATTCTTTGCTTTCTGTAATACCCCTTTAGAGTTAAAAAGCCTGCTTAGTCACCACTTAGTATTTAAATGTCAAGAGAAAAGTTTGAAAACTGAGGTGGGAAGAGAAACCAACAGAAGAAAATGACCCAGGGCTATCCTCAGGTTTGATTCTGACTGTGCAACTTAAAACATGCCACACTGGTTAAAAGTTTTGAAAGGTATTTAAACAGCATTTTCTCCTGAAGGTGGACTGGGCAACACCTCCTCTCTGCCTTCACCTTTGCGTGCCTAGGGCAACACCTCCACTCTACCTTCATCTTTGTGTGCCTAGAGTGGTTTGTCCATCAGATCTTCTGGGATTCCAAACGCCAGACTTCCTGATCTTCTCCCATGGAAGCAGTAAGGCCCATGGAGGCACCATAAATATTTCAAAATACATGTTCTGGGAACTTTCACCACAAGACACCCTGTTAGAGGGATTCAGACACATCCCTCCACTTCTGGTCACTGAGTGGGCAGGAAAAGGACCTGAAGACTTGTGTAGTCAGAACAAGCTGCTGCAGGTAGACCTGCTCCCTCTTTTTACCTGAATGATCTGTAGTTTCTATGAGAAATTTTCTGACCACCACAGGAGCTGGAGCATGAGCCAGACTGGCCTCTTTGGGAAGTCTCAGTGCTGTGTTTAGTAAGTGTTTCTAGGACCACAAACCTTCTTTTCCTTGGGCTGCCCCTTGGTGCAGTTTGGGCACATTCTGCCAACTTACAAGCTAGTGGGGCCTTCCATACACATGGCACTAATGATGTATGCCATGCTTTAGCCCCAGCTGATGGCTTTTGCAGTGAGCTTTGCGCATCACCTTCTTCCCAGCTACCCAGTGGGTGGAACAGCCCCTCCCTCCAGCAGGTTTACCCATAATGTTCATGGGCTGCCTTCAAAGAAATTGTTGCTGAAATGCTTTTCCACCATCTAAGCCGCTCAACAGATAATGTCTGACTCATAACTTCCCCAGCCCATTTATTTTGATTCAGTGGTGTGACCAGCTCTAAGAGTACAATCGCTCTGTCTCTCAGTTCAATGGGAAAAGTCTATTAGGGCTGTACTTTCAAAATGCAACTTTTGCATTTCATTTTAAGGAACAATAGGAAATCTTCTAACAGTTCAAACATCTTGCCTACCAAGCCCATCAATTGTTCTTTAATCCTCCTGTTGAGAATGACCAAACAGGAACTCTAGGTTTAATTTCTTTCTACCTCTTGTCGTTTAATATACCTTTAACTGCTCCCTTCTTAAATGGAGATGTAATCTTTTCACTATCCCTTCTCATGTGAAAGATAAGTTAGGTCCCAGAATATTTTGGCTGCCCCTTGGTGCAATTTGGGCACATTCTGCCAACTTACAAGCTAATGGGGCCTTCCATACACATGTCACTAATGATGTAATTCTGTACGGGTTGCCCACGTACAGAAGTCCTGGAGGAGAGATGTGGTGGAACATGTTCTAACAATACAGTGGAAATGTTTGCAACTGTGTTGAGCTAAACCAGAAAAAAATGAATAAAAACCTCATTCATAACGTGTATCACAGGACAGCTGTTCCAAAATCTGTTGTCCTTTAACATTCTATTTTATTCTGGGATAGCATCCATATTTGGTTAAATCCCATTTCTCATTTGCATCTTCATCATCTTAAGGACCACATTACAAGATATTCCTTTGTTGACAGGCAGCTTGCTCATGGCATTATGATACTGAGGGAATTCCTTTTGTGGCAGATTTCTTTAATCCTTAGACAAAAGCTAGTATCTAAAATATGTATTGTGCTAGTGTTATATCTTCCCACTCTGGTAAACCGAAAATTGACAAAGAATTCTTGTTTATGAGTCTGATTTTTTACAGCCATATTTAAAACAACAGTGTTCTTTCCTTTAATTTCAGTGTAAATTTCTACCTTTTTTTCCTGCGTAACTACAATTCTGATCAAGAGAACCAAACCTTTAATGTAGGTTTTTAGTAACATTCCTGAGCAGCCAAGGCCGTTATTTTAGGCGCTTTTTTAAAGGATATATTCCAGGGAATGATCACTGATGAAGAATTACATACAGAAAAACCATGCTGCTTTTCATGTTTCCTTAATTTCAGAGTTTTACTGTGGTTCCTGGTTCTGCATGTTACTCAATTTACAATGGTGATAATAATACTAAAAATCTTTTAAAACTCCCTAGATACATCTCGCTCAGAGGAAACATTTTTTTTAGACTGGCAAACATCTGAATGTAAGCTGTTTTTTTAAGAGAGCACTTCAAAAGAAAAAAAGCATATGTTGTGCCTGGCCTTTGTTATCCAGTTAATGAAGAAACTAATTCACTGTTTGGATAGGCCATTGAGTGAAAAGTAGCTGGATTTTTTGGGGGAAGATCAAGTACTTAATACAACACATGATTTGTATCAGCTTTGATTTGTAGGAAGCATAGTGAATCCAAAATAATTTCAAAGTAAATATATTAGAAAGCTTATGGAGATTGTCAAAAGAGATTTTTAAAATAGATTGCGTAGCTACTGTTGCTCCAAAACATTACATGAAATATTTTGCTACTTCAAGCGCACAAAATGTTGAAAGTAAAAATCTTCTTTATTGAAGAAAGCGTAGTAAATTCTGTAAAGACCTAAAGACTGTGGCACCTGGGGAGAAATTGAGTACAGAGGTTGCAGTTTTATTGTTCGTTTGCACAGAACTGTGTTTTATTTAAGACAAAGTTCAACTGTGTAGTGAGGCAGAAATAAACAAAAGCAACCCATTTAACATGTACATGTGTAAGAGAAAAGATGGAGACCTAGGTTCAGCAAAGAGGACTGGTACTGGGTAGCGAGATGCACAGCACATGGGGAGACTGCATTGTACCTAGGGAAGGGCTGTGTGACTCTGCCAACTTTTGCTTCAAAGAGCTAGCTTAGACTGGCCTCTCTTAGGAATAAATCTCAGAGTCCCCCTCAGAAACCTCTCCTTGCTCTTTCAGGGGTCTTGTGCCACCCATGTTCTTTGGGTTAGCCTTCCCAGCCCAGGGAACAGGCAGTCATGGCGGTGCCTCCATTTCTCAGCCCAGCCACTCCTCTGGGCTGGAATTGTCATTTTTACCTCCTGTTAGACTTTTAGCTATTCTGGGTGGAGGCTTAGCATCCTCAAACAGTTCTCAGGCCCTCCAGCAAGCACCACCAGGACTCATGAGGACAGGGAGACATTAAAAGGTAACCTTGCTTGGTAGGCTAGTGACCAAGGTAGGAATGGATTTTGTCCCAGCACATTTAACAAGTCTCAGCAAAAAAACATGTGCAGAAAACAATGACCAGTAAGCTCTTTATAAGTAGTAAAAAAAACTATGAAGATGCATTTTTGGAAAGTAAGAAGCATTGCTAATTTATGAAAGCAGTGTAAGCAGTGACAGGAAATAAATGCACACAAAATCTTCAGTTTTGGATAGATGGTTGTCAGGAGCCACAGATAACAGAAAACAGTTTAAACTCTAAAGTAGTAATTTCTTTACAGAAATAATATCTTTTGGGGCTGTAATTGGTTATCCTCCAAAGCAACAGTGGTGCTTACAATTTCCAAAGCAAAGAAACTACTTGCAGGTCATCAGCAAATGAGTAACCCTTTGCTCCAGTATAGGTATCACAGTTCCCGAAAATGTTATTTATACCATGAAATAAACAAAAATATAATAAAAATTGATGAATTCCAAACCATATTTTCTGTACCCTCATACAGGAATTCACTGAGAAAGTCAAACACATGTACAACCTTTATTTCTCCATCAGAATTTGGGAAGGCTGGTGGAACCAGAGCTGATGCCCTGCTTCGTAACTGCAAATGTTCCCAAACAACAGTGTCCACCAGGGAGTGTGGAATTCCCCAGGCAATGTTCCTACCTATTAGCTGACCCATGCTGTAGAGGGAAATTTGAATCAGCTTTCCAGGATATCTAAGTTTATAAAAGAACTAGGAAATTACTCTAATTGACACGTGGCAAAATTGAAGCTCAAACTCAGAAAAAATACCAACCAGACCAAGAAGCACCAAGGAAACTTAACAGCAAAAAAGCTATTGCACAAGGCATAGAAGCAGTAATTTAAAATACAGACTAACAAATCTGAGTTACTACAGTCAGATTCACCACCAGTAGTCAATATTGATACGTCTGAGCTCTTGACAGCATTGTGTATTTGGCTAAAACTATAATTATTCTCAGATGAGGAAACCTAAAGTGAGGATGAATGAGACTATGAAATCTGCAGAATGCTTTCAAGAGATGCCAAACAGATCAATGTCATAAAGAGGGATTGATTTAGACAACAAAATTAACACTGAGAATTGTGAAGCACTATATCTCATATCCAAATAAAGAAATGAAAGATTTAGTAAAACAAATAACTGGAGAAATCGGCACTTACTGACCAAGTTAATGTATACAAGCAAAGATAATTGATATGAGCAAAGTTTTATACCAAGATTCAATTTACCAATTAAAGAAATGCAGCACAGACCCTATTGTCAAACTAGGATGCCTTTTCTCATTGCTGTTGTTTGGCTTTGCCACCAATGTCACTATAAAGGCAAAGTGCAGATGAGCACAACACACGTGCCACACCATTTGACAGTATTACACCAGGAGACACACAGAAGTAGATAGCTCATGTGCTTGACAACTTGGTGTACATGCCTTTACAAAGGTTCTGGACAGGGTTGCAAAAAAGATTCAAACACATTTTTGGAAAAGAAATTATCTGCTATAATCTCCACACCCCGCACCCCAAAATAATCTAACAAGAACCTTAGCAGACCTCAGCTAGCCTATGTGAGAATTCTGAATGGATGAATCTTAAAGTATGGAAGGTACCTCTATATGGAATGGAATATAATGACACAAAACAACTGCATTTACCACAGTAAACTATATTTGCTCTATATCATTAAAGTCTGTATCTTAAAAAACAAGCTACAGATTTTCAACTTGGTTATTATTTCTATGGGATATACAGATGTGGAAGCTGGAAATGCAGAGAGAAAAAGAGGTGTACTATGCTTCTGGAAGCAAATAGTCATCTAATGGGACAAACCTCTGGCATGTGTCAGGATGAATCTGATAGCTTCACAACCAAAAGCCATCCAGAAAAGCAGGAGGACATTTCTGGGGTATGTGTTAAGAATGAAGACAGGGCATCTGCTGGGATAGCGATATGTAGAGGAGCAAGGATAAAACCCACTACTCAGCACAAGAAAAATGCATGAGTTTTCTTAACTCAGAGAACAAGCAGGAAGCAGCCAGAAACAGATGGGAATGGCAGGGGACTTGCTCAAGCCTGTAGCCCATCTAATAGGTTCACCTGTAGGTTCATCTAATGGTTCATCTCCAATGTAGGCTGAGCTGAACTCTGGCTGGACTGAACTCTAATAATTCACAACTGCTCTGCTGGCACATTTGCTGCTAATGGAAGGAGAAGGTAAAAGGGAGATAATGAGGCTGTGTCTGTAACTGAGGCCCTCATGACTTTACTGACAAGTGTTGCTAATTCTTTCCTCTACCTTAACTCATAACCAGGGGTAACTCTGGATTCCAGAGTCTCCATTCACTGAGAACTTTAGCTCTTGCCTATGTCCTGCCCTTCATCTGCAGCTCTTGCTGTTTCTACCTGAGTCACATGTATGCAAACCTGGAAACGGGCAGTGGGAAAGTTCCTCTTCAGTACTATCCTCAGAGGGAATAGGAAGACATGTGAATGAGTAATAAGCCAAACAACTGTATCACTCATTAACTATACTGTTCCTTTGCAATAGCCCCTCCCAGTGCATCATTTTACTTGCATGCAAATTGTCACTGGCTAACAAGAGGACATTTCCGAGCAAAAATGACTAATGCAATCTGCCCGCCCATGGCAGCTATTCATGCAGAACCTTTCTGATGAAGCAGGAAGGAAAAGTGTGTTTTTTGCAATCCCCTCTGGAAAAGCAGTTCCAGCTCTGCTTCCTCATAGCATAATGGAAGGAGCAAACTCTCGTAGACTTATTGCCTCCTAGGCTGTGCTTCTTCATGCACTGACTACTGCTGCCCAGGAGCGTCCTATGTTTGTGACTCGACCTCAGCTTCATTCTAACCATCTATCATAATGCAGTGGTGTGATTACATAAAACATACCCTGGAGTTCCCCAAGGCAACAGAGATGACAAACCTCCTCTATTCTACCCATCTGAAAGAGAGTGATTGCATCAGATGAAGCAATTAGATGTTTCAGCTAATCTCTAAAATTATGCCTAGAGATTGTATTTTTTTTTTTTTGAGTGACTACTCCCTCATTTACATGAAAATTCAGGACAACTAAAAGCAAATAAGATTTTAAAACATACTAACAGCTCATCGTTATGAGAGTACCTTGCCAATATCATTGCAAAAGAATAACCTGCCATAATTTGTCCTTCAAGGATCCACAATCTTGTTATGGTCTGAAAACTGAGAAAACCAAGACAAAACTAAGGCATGGATTGAAAGGATACCCTCTGCCCCTCAATGTAACAGAGAAAAAGTCTCTCTCCACTGGCACTTTGTAGATTCCTACCCATGTCCTTTACATGATAAACTGGGATTATTGCTTCCACAGTCATATATTGAGGGACCAAGTAAATCCCTCACGATCTTATTTTTACTGGGACTGACCTCCAAACAGAACAGGAAATCTCTTTGTAAGCAAATTCCCATAGCCAGTCCCCTTGCTGTTTAGTCTGCATTGGATTAAGCAGTGACTTGCTTTCTTCTTTGATTGGCAACTATAGTACTATAAAAACAAATGTACAGAGCAAGTCTCACCAGAAAAACCTCACAATCTGCGGATTCTTTCAGCTTTATTTGGACTGAAACTTGATGATAGCTCCACTAGACAGGAAACACTCACCCCTCCTTTCTAATATGGCACTACCAGGAGGACGCATTTTCTCACAGACCAAGTAGCAGAGCAGTGATGGAGAGGAGAGAGCAGGAACACAGGACATTCTATAATACATGTCTTGAATTCAAACTTTTGTAAGAGGCAGAAGTTGACAACACTGTCTATTTATCCTTAAATTAATTCTTTGATTGAGAAAAGTTATGGCTTATACCATGCTTGAAACTGGGTGATATATGGAAAAAGCAAAGCATCCCAGATATTTTAAGCCAACCATACTGTAGAATCTGGAAGCACTGGACACTTGAGCAGTGAAGTATTTTGCTTGTATTCTTACTGGATACAGCAGACTACTTGTGAATGACCCTTTTCAATACAGTAGGACCAGGAAGCCCTCCAGGTGGTTAGGGCTCTGCCTTTGCAGGTGCTGTAGGAATTCACAGACATGCAGAATGGGCTGTACAGCATCCATCGCTAGCAGAAAATCTTAAGCTAAGTGTACAAGAAACAGAAAAGGAGTTGGATTCATTATCCTGCTATTTAGTAGCACAGCTATTAAGAGGTGATAGTCATGTGAGGGGACCACAGTCTGAAAAGTCATAAAAATTAAATGTTTCTTTTTGAGGCCAAGTCAGAAATGTCACACAGTTGTGCCAGCATTAAACAGAGGAGCCACCAGCAGATGCCTTCCTTATGCTTGCATCCTGTGCATTTGGCACTGTTGTCTAACTTAAACCTCATTGATGATGCCAGCCAATTGCCCTGGTTGCTTGGCCAAACATCACCTCTGCTACATGCTTGATAATTGGGCTACCTATTGGAAAAACCTGGATTCACCTCCTATTGCTACTGTGCAATTAGGGAACTGGAAACTATACAGACAAGTACATGTATGTGCATAAGCCATTCAAGACTAGTTGCAAATAGGCAATATTTCTCCCACTGTTTTGTCACCAAGATAAAAGATGGATCAGTAATAAGTTTGAAATTATGCAGCCACCTACCTGTGCACAGCATGCCCTCAAAGAGCCATTTGAGTGGGGTGAAAGTCAGCTCCATCTGTGAGTCAGCGAGGTGTTTGCACTTCACCTGGGCATGCTAAATGCTGGTGCCCAGGACAGACAAGGTCCAGACTGAGGTCTTCATCCTAAAAGTCCAATATGAAAGATATAGATGAAACTTCTATGAGATTCTCAGAATTTTTTAACAAGGGAAGTGGAAGTGGTCACTTACTGCAAAGCAGTAGGGTGTTGAACCCAGGAAGCACCTGGAAGGCTATCAGCTCTCCCTTCTTCCTCCCAGTCCTAGCTGTGCTCTGAATCCATCTCACTTTCCTTCTCCTGGGTGTTTCCCTATTGTTCATCTCCAGTATTTCATTTGATGGAGTGAAAGGCAAGAAGGGGAAAATGCCTTCATCGCATTCACAGGATTCATATTACTCTGAAGTACAATTGCCACACCTGCTTTCATGCAAGTCACCTGAAGGCATTTAAAAGGCATACTAGAAAAAGTATCCTGCTGGCAATAGATTAGCTGTCTCATGTTTACCTATGCCTGTCTTTGGTGCAGGGTACCTCTCACAAATATCACCTTCTGTGCAAGATAGTCACAGACTGATTTTGCAGATCTCTGGAGGTGCTTCTGCAAAAAATAAAGAAAAGGAAGTCAGATTTTTTACTTTCCTGGGATGTCTGAAGAAAACCTTTGCTGGAGCTGGCAGCAGCTGATGACCACTAGCAAGGCTGCTCAAGCCGCTTTCTCCCAGCAAGTTCTAAGGGTGGCTGGATCCCTTCGTGGGATGACATAACTCATAAACCTGCAGAAAGCTATACCTGCCAACAGTAGTGGGGGAAAGACTTTCTGGCATTTTAGGAAGTTCACTTGCCTTGGCAGAGGCCAGCAATGCCAGAACTGCCACAGGATAGGGCAGGGCTCATGGCCGTGGGGTGAAGGAGCAGAGTTTCCCCTTTTTGGCAGCAGAGAGGGACTGTGCTGGTTTGGCTGCCTCTGGAAGCAGAGCCTGAGCCTCCTGCCAAATGCCTGGATCACCAGGTTGGAGGCAGGCAGGGCTTCCTTGATCCCAGGCCCTCCCTGCTGAAGCTGGCGCTGTGCCTGGCACCCCAGGGTGTTCCTCAGGGCAGCGCATGGGGATACTCACCAGCTGAGGCAGAGCTCCAGGCATGTCCGCTCACCCAGCTAAGAGAGGCAGGTCTACAACCTGCAAGAGAGCCTTGTCGGGGGAGCCCTCATGGTGCCCTAGACTAGATGACGATCCTTTCCTTCAGCTTGGAGCACAGCAGTGAGGAGGGATGTCCCTTCTCCGGCAGACAGAGGACCTGAAGTTGGGGCTTCTGAAAGGAAGTGCCTCGAAGCTCTCATTCATGGATGCCATCAGGGGTTAAATATGAGCTGGGTGTCTACTTACTGAGGTCAGGAAGAGAAGGGAGCAAAAAAAAAAGAAAAGGCAGAAAGAAAAACCAGAGGCAGTCCCAGGCATGCCCAGGAGCAGACCTTTGGGCACCTCAGGAATTTCACTGGCAGGAATGTAGGCACTTGCAGACTTCAGACGCCTCCAGGGTTAGGCAGTAGCTGAAGAGGGGTTTTGAGGATCTAAATATTGGCCACAAATGCCTATGAGGCAGTTAGGCAGAGCTTACATGCCTAAACCTTTTTTGTGGCTCTAGCCCTAAACTAATATTATGGAAAATACCAGCAATTATTAGGGACTTCTTATCAGATTGGATACATATTCCTTTTGCATAACTTTACCATGGCCTCATTCATGTGGTGCTTAGAGAGGATGAATACCTGTTCTGCATGAGTAATTATGCCAAAGGCTCATGTGAGGGAGGTAGTTTATGACAGCTGAATAAGGCCAGCTATGTTTACCTACACAGCTTCATCATTTAAACTCAAAATTGGTCTTGCTGCTAAATCTCCCTTGCCGCTTCGTTTGCCTGATTGCAAACAGATCCCAGAATATGCAGTTGCACTAAGATGATTGATGCCAAGATGCTGCACTGAAAAGGAAATATTCTTTTAAGTGTTATCACGTCCACAAGCGTAAGCAAAGTCGTGTCACGTGATGAAATGTAAATAGAGCGTTTCTTAGGAAAGTCATTTATTTGCCTCCGTGATTTATTATTCAGTGACATGTTGGCTATTTTTTCTTTGTTACTGGCACTCATGTTCGTAATAACAAGGTACTTGACTAGAAGGTATTTGGCCAATCTTTCCAAAGGGCTATGTAAGCAGTAATCAGAGAGAGCTGGGTTCGTGAGTCAACAAATTGCTCTCCCATGCTGATCAAACAGTCTTGGCATCTCTATAAAAAATACAAAACCAGATTTTGAACTAGCTTACCCAGTTCTCTCTCTAAAATTATTTATTATATTTGCATCTGGGAAAGTCCAGGCTTTAAATAACCAAAGGTGCCAGTTGTTTTATTAATAATATTTTACATGTGACTTTCATTTACGCGTAGAAGGATAAATGAGATAGCCAGTTAGCCTCCAAAAGTTTTGTTGTCATAAACTGGGTTTCATTTGCTCAACCTAGGGACAAATGCTTCTCTCGTTTTACATCATACCGCCACAGCTTGCAGTAGAAAGCAGTCTAATACTTGGGTCCATGCTCTTCAGGTCAATAGAGCTGAGATTTATTGTGGAAAGCTTTCATTTTAACCCGCAACAGATTGTTACTATTAAAGCAAATAACAATCAGAAACACTGTGCAAGCTGCTGGATTTACCAGTAGGAGGAAATCAAGTATAAATGGGATTTGTACTCTATTTCTATCACCTATGCCCATCGTATGTCCTCACAAATCCAGGCCCTGAATCTGGAACATATATTCCCATACTTAGTCTCACTACTCCACTGTGTAAGTGAGCACCTTAAAGTGGAATATGTGTAGTCGTGTTATCATCTTACTGCTGCTGTGTGCAAAGTGAGTAGGGCTGTATGAATAATTGCATTTATTTTCAGCATGACTGCTAAATTGGAAATATTTTGGAAGCTTGGATTAAACTGATGTAACTCCTCTGCCCCCCCTTTTTTTTTTTTGCATTAAATGAAAAAGGATAAAACCTCATTTTGCATTGAAAAGCTCCTTCTGACCCCCAAAATGAAATACTTAATTTCTGTACATGTAGTAAAAGCATAGGAAATGAAAAGACTAGATTTCACACAGCAAGGTGTGTTATTCTCTCCCTTTGTATTCAGTAGCCAGGGTGCAAGAGATAAATCCTTTGTCTTCCTGAGGTGTTTGAAGCCACTATCTCCCCTCCCTGGGGATGCCACTCACCACCATCCCTTGTATTAAGGGACACAACTAAAGGATAGCTTTCCATCGAGCCCACCAGCTGTGCAGCTTTCCTCCATGCTGTGTGTTTTGTGCTGTCCCAAACACGGTAGTGATGCATAAGAAAATGAGCTGAGGTGAGGGCCCAGAACCTGAACCAGCTGCCTCCAAAGTAGCAGGTTATTCTGCTGCAGGAGAGATGCTCTGCTGAGGTAACAGTGCTGGGTGTGGAAGTGCTTCCAAGCACCCTTCTGTTGATCTTATTTTGGTTTGTCTATATAATTAGATGTTCTCTAAACCTAGGGGTTGCTTATTCTTAGGGAGGGATCCTTCCTATCAGGCTACAAAGTTATGCTGCTTTTTAACCAAAGGGTTACTTCAGCATTTGGTTTCTACCAAATGGCTGTTAGAATAGTTTCAGTTATTGCAGGACCACAAACATATGTTAATTATGGGTCCAGGGTTTATTTATTTATTTATATATTTTAATAGCTAGGTCTTATTGACCTTCACTTAAGCACTTTTGAATATTTTACCCCACATAAAGACTGCTGTGTTGAAAAGTGCTAACAATTGCCATCATGGGAGTCTTGAATTCAAAGGCAGTTTGCAGACCTCATTAAGCCAATGAGCTTGCCAAGTCTACTCTTTTCAGTTCAGTGAAAGCAACACTTAAGTTCCTTCATATAGCAAAATAGCTGCTAGTAATGGAAGCTGCCTTACATGGGCAGAGAGATCTAAGCTCACCCAGAAGAACTTGTCTGTTTGGGTACCAGAGGATAGTAGCGCACAGTAGAAACAAAGGGAGCTATGAGAAGATTCACAAAAAGCACCAGGACAAGGTTTTTTTTGACATAGGACTGATTAGTGAACCAGAGTCAGGTTCTCCAAGCTAGAAAAAAGTCTCAGTGTTGTCTTGTGTCCCAGGAAACATGACTTCCGTATAGTCTCTGTCAAGAAACATTTTGCAGTGATAAATTTTAACCCATGCAAAGCAAGATTGGTGAGGTCTTCCAAGTCAGCTAGTGATGGGATATTATACTAGAAGGTCTGTGTTATACCATTGAGAAGCCTTGTCTTGTGTGTAGGGGAAAAGTGTATTTTGAGAAGTATCAAGAAAGTAAGATAGCAGAACCAACTCTTCAAAGAGTGGTAAGATGCTCTAGGCATTCAACAGATTCAGAAGTCAGACTACATATCTGCAATCAAAATATCAAAATATGGAGGTAGGAAAATGCCTCAGGTTAGACAACAGCGTTTCTATGGACATAACGCTTTTCAGTTGGTTGTGTGAAGGTTACGCTACAGGCACTCAGCTACATTATTTTGAGCAGAGCAGATCAGTCTTACATTGTCACAGGAGCATGCCCAGGGCAAGAGTGGTTTAGAAGCTTACAATTTAAAGCTGGACACATGGGTCATAATGGTGGCATTGGTATTTTATCAGGAAGCTCAAAAATAAGAAGGCATCACACAGATTCACAAAACAATTGAGGCTACTGAATTGAGCACTATTTAGGCATTCTTTATTTCTGAGGAAAAGAAAAAACTGTGGTATCATGATTCTCAGGCCAGTGCTGTCCATAAAGTCTATCCTTCCTCTCAGTTGTATTATCTTCAGCATAGAACATTTACAAATGAGTATTTTCAATGGCAATTCCCCTTTCCATTCTACTTGCAGTAAAGTTACAAAGGTGACCCTCATGTTAACTCAGGATTTGTTTGGCCAAAACCACTTTATTATATTTTGGATTCTCCCTACATTTGTATTCAACCATACAACCTCGCAAGCACTAATCTGGTATAAAACCCAGAAGCTGCCCAAACACAATTCCTAAGAAGTGCGACGTTAAGTGAATGCCTCGCTGTGGCATGGCCATTAATAATGGTTATAGAAAAAAAGAAAAACAAAATTTGCTCTGGAACACAAATGCATGATATAATCCCTCAGTAAACACTTTTGGGACATTGTTTTTACATTTAATTTACAGTTTCCAAGTGCTTATCTCTTCAGGTGGGATTTTACATATTGACTATAGGTAGAACACACCCCATTTTATAATTCCCTTATCTTACTTAAATAGGAGACAGATAGTGACTTCTATACATGCTTACACCTTGCTAGTAGGAAACAGTGATGTATTGAAAATTTCCTTATCACCTTCAGTTCCCACACAGGTGTTCTTGGTGATAAACTAGTGAATGATATAAACAGTGATTTCAGGTGAAAAAGTAACAATTGGTCATTAGGAAAGAAACAACAAGCACAAATTAAACCACATTTCCTGAGTAGGATTTGGAACTGAAAAGACTTGAATATGGGAGCATAAGTGTGAATTTTGTCCTGTGAAGTACAGAGTCACAAGGACTTCTCTTTAGTAATGCTGGCTCTCACCTCTCACAACCTACAGGCATCTTCTCTTGCATTTTGAGATCTGGATCATGATGGGAAACTCACAGATATGATGAGTAACTGTATAATATTCCCTCTTGTTTTAGCCAACAATATGGATATTGAAAAAAAAGATATTCATGTCCAGTGGTACCTCTAAAGGGTATTATCTTAGTACAGTTGTTCTGCAACTATTGCTGAAGAACTGTCCTGAACAAATGGCAGGAGTGATTCTGGAATAAGAAGAATTTGTTCTGAGTTACTTCTGTCCATTTCCAGACAAACTGCTAGCTTTCCTGTGGTGGTTCTTTGAGATGTAATAGAGAGCTTTTAAACGTACTTTAACTTGCTTGCCTATGTTGCTGCCATTGTGTAATGATAATATCAAATCACCTCAGAAATGCAGAAAATTGTAGAATTTATGTTTTACATTGCCTTTGAGTATTTTGATTTTTGTATTCTAAGGAAATTTTGTGTTCTTTAACCATTACTAATTTCTTCCGAACAGACCACTAGAGGTCTTAAAAACCCCCAAATGCACACCTGCTGTTGTAAAAGTACATGGCCAAGTCTCTGCTCCTGCAAAGGCGACAGCTTTCTGGCCAGTGTCAGTAGTGACAAAAACTGGAAACCCCAGCATGTGATGATGCTTGTGAAATTCCAGCCTCTGGCAATTTTCCACCGTATGCATTTATTATCTAATAATGGGATCAACTAAGATTAGTAATACATAAAATCTTTCCTGAAATATAGTGAAATGGATATCAGTTTAACAGTAGCAGGAATTCAAACATACATTTAATTTCACAAGAAACAGTCCGAGACTGTCTCTAGAGCTTTCTCTGAAAGAACACAGCCTTGTGCTCCCTACCAGGACAGGACTCTGGCTTTGAGTTTACTCATGTGGCACTAAGAGGCTTCAGTGGCTACGCTCAGCCACTGAATTCCTTATTCTAAAGGAAAGTACTGCCATTCTCTTATCAATTCTGTGTAAAGCTTCTGCCAACTTACCAGGAAGAAAAGGTACTTCCAAAAAAAGGTCATTTTGCTTGGGGAAAAAAGAATTTTTTTGTTAGCCCCCTCAATGGGTTTAGAGGTTATTTCTCTAGAACTAGCTGGTAATTGACTCCTATTGAGCAGGGAAACCCATCTTTCTCAAATTTTGGAGGATCTTTTTGTATTTAAAAACATTAACAATATTCACCCTCTCGTATAGGGTTCTTCACTCAAGATGAATGGGAGTAGGAGTTTAGGCCAAGAGCATCCTTGGCAGAAGAGCTTTCCAAGAGCAACTGTAGAGAATACTAAATATCTTCCAGTTATTCCTAAGCATTCTTTATAAACATCAGATATGCTTAACACTTCTCAGGAAATCTTTTCATAGGTACAGACCCCACATGTATAATTTAACATGCATTAGCCAAAATGGAATCAAGCTCTTGAAGTGTCTTTGCATTCCTGAGACCAATTGCATTATTTTCATTTGGAGTAGCCACAAGCAATCATGCAAGTTTTATTATTCTTGCTGCAGTTCTTCTTGTACCATGAGTGCTAGCTGTGGATTATGCCTCACACAGCAGCACCAGTACTGTCTCATGTCATTGGCTCTTTGCTCTGTCAGGGTCCAGTTGGATACCACCATCTGTCAGAGTCCACAAGGAGGCACAGGATCTCAGAGTGGATTCTCATGAGAAAGACAGCAATGTGAACAGGAAATGTCCCATCAGGAATCCTTTCTTTGGACAGGCTTCTGTGGAAAAGAACAAACCCTTATTGTCACTATTGCAGTTTTAACTTTATATTCTTGTACTCATCCTTTGATTCATTCTCTCTCCCCCCACTCTATTCCCATCCAGTGGGTGGGAAACAGGATATTTTGTGAAATTCTTTCCTTCCTGTGTGGGTCTACATGACATCTTTAATTAGCAACTCTCTGCAATGGAAGTGAAGAAATAAAAAACACAACTGTCCTGCTGAGGAAATCATAATAAAATTGCTTTTTGAACAGGTATTTAAGGCATCACTTTCTGTCAGTTACAAAGATCATTGATGTTGATATTAAAAAATAGCACACACGTACAAAAATTTAGAACAATTCCCTGTAGAACGGGTGGTCAGGAAGAGTTTTACAAACACTGTCCCTCTTTGTACCCCACTGGAGAACCTGGGATGCAAAAGAGTGATGGGAGGGAGACCTCTGCCTGCTTCCTGGAGCAGAGCTCCAGACAGCTGGTACCTGCCACTTCACCTGGAACGAGTAGGAACACTTGTTTCATTAATAATTTTTGCCCTGGAAGTGATAGAGAGGGGTAGCCTTCTACGGGCAACCACTGTGGTTGCAGGGACTTTTCTGAGGGTGGGATTTGATACTATGGTGCTGCCTTGGAAGGAGATCAAAGAAGAGACAAGCCTAGCAAGCTCAGAGGACCTGGACTTGATCCTGATCCCTAATTTGCTTTGTAGGATGGCAGGTGTAAGATGTTGTGAAGTGTCATCTGGCAGGACTGTCCTTAAAAACCAGCAGTCCAAGTGATAGCCCTCGACTTCTGGATGTCCTGGACACCAAGCCTATTCCCCTCTCCCAGGCCCATTGAGCTGAAATTTCCTTTTCCTGCTGGTATGGCTGTACATCCCCAGAGGATATTAAGATGATCCTCCTTTCTCATTTTCATTCTTCTTTTTTAGTAGTTGATTCTCTGATGTTTTAGCTGATACCTGGGAAAACTCATTAGCAGCACTACAGAGCAGCATGCACTCATTTTGTGAAAACAAACAGTAACCACACAAGAAGCTAGATAGTGGGAAAACCAGATTCTCTGTGCCAGTATGGCATTCCTTCAGTGCTGAAAACACGGGGCTGTGAAGTGAGAAAGCTGCAGAACAAAGTACAGGGTTGTGCTATTGACAAAATATCTGTCATATCTCAAAGGTGTCTGAAGGTTGGTGTGGAAAACCATATAGGATCTCACCAGGCTGTATGTCACATCTGAGAAGAGTCTCACAGAAAGAAATAAGAGGGACTCTTCATCAGGGGCTGTAGTGGTAGGACAAGGGGTAATGGGTTCAAACTTAAACAGGGTAAGTTCAGGTTAGATATAAGGAAGAAGTTCTTTACTGTGAGGGTGGTGAGGCACTGGAACAGGTTGCCCCAAAGGTGGTAAATGCTCCATCCCTGGCAGTATTCAAGGCCAGGTTGGACAGAGCCTTGAGCCACATGGTTGGTCTAGGGTAATGTGTCCCTGCCCATGGCAGGGGGGTTGGAAGTAGATGATCTTAAGGTCCTTTCCTACTCAAACCACTCTATGATTCTATGACATTATTTTTCATACTGAGCTTGTGCACAAAATCTCTCAACTGCTATGTCACTTTATTACAGCAATAGGTTTGTTCACAGCTACTTCATAATATAAAGCAACTGGAGGCACTGCCTTCTAATTTTTATACAGATCAACTGGAGGCACTGCCTTCTAATTTTCATACAGATCCAATCATGAAACAAGAATGTGCCTGGTCATAATTGCACTGGGACTGCATGTCCAAAGTGAAGTTTGCACACCCTTGATAAATTAGCTTAACAACAGAAAATAGAAACTGCTGTTGGTAATGACTGAACTTGTAACTCTGTGCAAAGATTGCTACTACTTTGTGAATATTGCTAATGGCATTGTCTTTATCACATCTTGTAAAGTGTTATCAATCAAACTACAGGTGTTAAGCAGGTAAAAGCTATAGCTTGAGGCAACAGATAAGAACTTTTGCCTTGCATCTTAAGCACTGTTCCCTACTAGAGCTTTCCTTAAAGAAAGTGTCAGGATATCAAAGGGGAAAAGAAAGATATTTTTCTTAGGCCTTGGGGCAGAAGATAGAGGGGATTTTGTAGGCAGTTTTAGGAGAAGCATTATAAACCTCTCAAAATGATTTCCAATACCAGTCTCCTCCCCAATCACAACCAGATGTTGCTTATATTTACAAAAGAATCTGCCTTTTTTTTTTTTTTTAAGCAAGAATTTGCTGGTATTATTAAAAGTCATGGCTTGTGAACTTGTGAAATATATGTGGAAAGAGGGGCAAGCATATCTGAGCCATTGGAGCTTTCCATATACCGTAAGCACCCAAAGTAAACGGGTGGCAAGGTTACACTGAAACTTGCTTGCTGTAGTGGGATCTAATGCACATCACTTGGCTTGCTCCAGGCCTGTACTGCAGCAAGTGTTATGCATATTTAATATACAGAAGGTAAAGAAATTACTTGAAAGGCTATAATTGAAAGCCACTATAAAATTCCACTATTACTGCTATGCTGTAAATTACATATGTTATTGATTCCTCCATCCTCTTTTACAAGTGAGGTGACTTGGTGGGTTCAGGCCTCAGCCTTTTATCTGCATTCAGACCCTGCCTGAGAAATCTGGTGGCCTTACCCTAAGTCTCCATTTGGGGATGTTATAAACCCACCAACATGCTCAGGGCTCCTGCAAAAGTGGGCTCTGCAGAGAGTGCTGAGGTACCTCCACAGAGCCACACAAAGAAATTCTCATAGCTGGGCCCATGTTCTCTTCTAAAATGCATATAGGCCTCTCTGCAAGCACAGAAACAGCAAGGAAAACAGAATATACCTACTCCTGGGTCTAGTATGAACCATGACTTTGTATTTTGGAGACCTGAAAATCTGTAATTCAGAGGATCCAGTTTGTTGGTTTTCTCCTTTTTTTTTTTTTTTTTTAACTGATTAATTATTTTTTTTCTTAATTTGAAACTTGCTTCTTACTCCAAGAAAGAGAGGGAATTATCTAAAGGAAAGATTGGCATAAGAAGTACAGTTACTAAAGAGCTTAACAATGGGAAAAGTAAAAAGTCCTTTTCCCATCTGTAGTCAGTCAAAAACTTAAACTCAGAAAAACACTTTGATAGATGTTTTACAGTCTGGGAAGAGAGGCAGGGACATACCCAGAGACCTTACTTGAGGCAGACATCAGAAAGCAGACGCCAGAAACTTGGGCCTCCATTTCCAGTCTCGAGTTCCACCCACCCAACCTGAACTCTAAACCATGGGAACTGCAAGCCAAAACCAATCATGAAAAGGGAAAAAATATGCTTTGCTAGGAAAAAGTTCTGCGTAATTCTGTACATACAAACTGGTATCAGAAGTATCCTCTTCCTAATACAAGCCATTGCAGAAGAAAGAAAGCCAATCTCCTTGTACACAGGTGCATTTTTAAATGAGCTAATTTTGTCAGGATTTCAGTCAGCACTTGAGTGTACTGTAGATTCAGTTAAAACATTTTTAATAACTTTCTCCTATCACAGTGAACATCTCCTATGGTCCCTCAGCTATCACAATGAGTGTTACGGTAATTGTTTATCTAATGGCATAACTCTATTCTCAAAGGCAATGACCCTGGAAAGAATTTTTTGTGCCCAGAATATGGTGGATCAAAACTCCAATCCTGACCCTGACCGCTTTGGACACTGAAGACGATAGCCCTGGACTTGTGAATCCAGGCTATAGCTATGCGTGTTGTGGTCTAGATATGGATGTGCTAGCCTTCCAGCTGCTTAGCCACAGCATTAAGAAATACATGCCAGTTAATTTACCCCATTTACTACCCTAATCTAACAGTAGTAGATCAACCCCTGATTTGAAAAGCCCAATCTCAGTTACCAAGATTGACTGATTGGAATAATTGAAATGATCTTACTTCACGTTTGCGTTAAATGATCTGGCAAGCTGATTCAGATAAGATTTCAAACAATCTCTGTGCTTTTGATCTCAAATTAGCTTCAGGATTAACTCAAGCTTGGTGCAGACACAGTGAAAAATCCCTCAAGTATATCCTGTGCTGGAACTGTGCTCAAGTCCTCTTCCTGATTCCACCAGCCTAATGAAATCTCATCTCAACCCAGTACATCTCTATTGTGGTAGGGGTGGTCTGAACTGTAGGAAAGTGCTGGGAAGCTTTGGGGAGCAGCAAGACAGCTCTTTCAGAAACTCCTGTGGCTTAAAAGTGAAAGCAGGAAGGAGAGAACCCTCTTAGCCTCTTTCTTTTAAATGCGGTAATTTGATGGATGCTTTCTTGTCTCTCTGGTACACAAAGTGCCAGTGAGCAGTTAGATCAAGAGCCAACATGTCCTTTCAGCACAAATGACACTAAATTGATTTATACAAGACACCAGTCAAAAAATATTTCTACAACTGAAAGCTCAAAGAGAGCCTGAGCCTTTAAGGCTTTTCTTCTTGCCTCCTGTTCACAGGACTGCTTCAGACAGAAAAGCTTCTAACATTCTGAAGGCACACTAAACAAGACATACTATTTCTTTAACATAAAAAGACCTGGTTTGTTATGAGTATTTGCTTTTAACAGCTCCATTCCTTTGTGCATTCCTCTCTCAGGTACAGTACAGATGCTTCAGGGCAACTCTAAAGGCAATTTTTAACAGTGACTACCAAGTGGGGAGTGCTTAGTACACTGGTTTTCTAAACAACATGTCAGACAAGCAGACAGGCAGATGCCTCTTAAGATATTTCAAGTCACTTCTGTAACTAACCTCATACAACAAACTCTTCCAGGCAGTTTCTTTACAACCCAAGCTAACAATATACCTTTGAAAATTGTTTTCTAAAGGTATTCTGACTCACATTGCTCTGTTCATGCTTAGGCTTTGTGGTGTTAATTCTCATTTTTAAAAGTGAGGGAGGTATTGAAGCTCAGGCTTTTAGAAGTACATAGGTGCAAATAGCTGCAGATGTATGCTCGGGTACCACAGGTTTTCCAAAATCCATACCAATAATCTGCAGCTCTTTTTATCATTTACCCTTTGCTACTGTTGAAAGGAGCAGCACATAAACACTTTGAAAAAACCGGTCCAGCAAAGTACTTTAGAAGGTGAGCCTGAGGTTCTTAATTCCCTTTAGAAATGCTCCACTTATTTTTACCTCAGGTCCACAGAAGTGTTTGTGTATCACCTAAAACCACAAAGCCTGATTTTGATTAGGCTGTGGGTACCACTGCTAGTTATTACTCTAAGATAGCATCATGGAAAAACTTCAGTTATAACTTAATTAATTTTAAAACTATCATTACTTTTGAATGAAAACATTTTATCCAAGGAAAGGATCACCCCTGAATGACTACATTTGCACTGCAGAATAACTACAGCTCTAGGGTTCAGCTAAGGTCTGCAATCAAAGTTATTGTATTAACACTTATGTTATACTGCTGCCTACAGGTCCATATTTAAAATTAGGGTGTTTTGCTAACGTGTATTTAAACAAGACTCCTATCTCAAAGCTTAGAAAACAAGCAAGATAAAAAAAAGTATGGGAGAACTTTAACTTCTCATGGTTATATTTGTGCATGTGATTGAATGCATTTCTTCTGCTGCATTGAAGCCACTACAGAAAGCCTGCTTTCGCAGTAGAGCCCCATATAGAAAAGTAATTTAAAAGGAAGAAAGGGTTGATGGTGGTACCTGTATTAAGGATGGTGTGGAGGAAAGCACAGCAGTACCTCGAACAGCAGACTTCCCACACAACAGGCAGGTAGGTATGTGTTGATGTTTGCTACGGTATTTTCATAAATTGTAATATCTACTTGCAGACAGCTGCAAACAATGATGTATTTTGAGGTTGTGCACAGAATACATGGACTATCTTTTCTAATTTGTAGTTTATAGATCCCTTACAAGCAGCATATGAATCCCAAGGGCTTCTCACGTTGCATCTCATTATTATGTTGAAAAAACCCTCAACAGTGACACATGACACACATTTCATCAAAACAGAAACATCATTCTTGCAGAGAATAGAGTGGAGAGGGGTAGTTTTCCTCTGCAGTTTATGTACCTAGTTTTTCTTGTGGTAACCAACTTTAATTGCTGCAAACATACTTTGGATTCAAAAATATTATCTGAACATGGAAAGAAGAGATTCCAGCTTAGTGCCTGTAGGGGAGCCAGGCACTTCTGCAGGCTCTTCCTCTCCTCTGTACAGAACTGATTGATTTTGGCAATCCAGGATGCTGCTGATTTCAGCTAAACCTAACAGCAGCTGAAATGGTATTTTGCCATGCACCACAAACCAGTCTTTCTTCTTTCTTTTTTTTTTTTCTTTCAAAAAGAGATTCTTTTATTTGAACAATTAGCAAACTGCCGTCCTCTAACATCACGTAAATGAACAGAAATGTTAGCATTTAGCACTCAACATCCTCTGCACCCCAAAGGCTGGATAAGGTATTGGTGATCTATAATTAAAGTTGTCAGACACTAGGCAGGCCCCAGTGACTGCCACAGTACAGTTTTCTGTGTAATAATTGGTCAATTTGTTGCAGGATTACCGAACTATTAGTTATAACTGTAGAGTCAATAACAGTGTCACAGCAAGGGTAAGTAAACACTACAAAATTATGAGGGATGGGAATACCTTTCTAACAGTTACATCATATTAGCAATATAGAGACCACCCACTGTTAATGGCTAGGCACAATGATAAATTCTTACTTTGAGAAGGTGGAGTTGGATATTATCTCATCAATGGACCGCTGTCACCTTGGTGACATCCCCTGTAAGCTCCTCTCTGGTTTCTGCCTGTCAGCTCCAGAGCACGTATGTTAGGAGGCTTAAACTAGGTAAAAGCCATACAACCTGCCAGACTAAATTTTATAGCCATCACTGTCAAACCATTTGCACAGACCATCCCCAGGGATGCACCTTCCAATGGTCTACAAGAGGAATCTCCCAAAGGTCTGCAGCACATTTTCTTATGGCACTTCAGTCACAGCATGTCCCATTTTCAGAAGTGGTCTGAGGGATCAGGAGCCCACCCTTTCACAACCTGCCAGACACAAACAGACACTAATGCTTCATTCTCCAAGGGCTGCCTCTTCAAGCTGTATTTATAGACATTTGAATCCTGATATGGTTGGAAGGTTATGAGCTCTTGGAAAATTCAGCCCTAATGTATTTCTGAGAATGTCAATGCAAGGTCCTTTATGGAAAAAGAGTCTCCAGATCAAGCCTAGGACCTTGAGGGAATCCAAAAAACCCCACATTTCTGAGAAGACATTTCAAGTTTTACTCTAAGTACAAGGTGTGTTGGGAAATAGCCTAGGAGTTCAGTGAGCAGAGACATGACCAATAAAGTTCAGCATATACTGCAAGAAGCAAAGTCTAATTAGGGGAGTTGGTCAGGCTTTCAACTTATCTACCTAATTTCCAGTCATGGCCTCAAAGGTTGAAAATGTGACTCCATCTGTTTAAACCAAGAAAAAGGTCATTAAAATTCAGGCTATGCAACTAGCATTGCACTCATTTAACAAAACAAGAGTTCAAAACAAAAGAAGTTTAACTCCACATCAGAGACGTTTCTAGAAACCGCAGACTTAATGACCTATCTTCCCTCCACAGTTTCAAATGAAACAAGCACAGAGGCTTTCTTTGGCACAGCCTAACCCTGCTCAACTGGGTGTGGGTTTCAATTAAGTCACCCTTGTGCAGGAATTTGAAGTTGAACATTTATAAACTTTTTTGGTTGTGTTTTTGTGACAGCCACAGTGGTCACACTGTCGAAACCAGTGAGGACAGCTGCAATAGAAACCCAGAGCTAACAAGCTGAGCCACAGCTCTGGCTGGGTGCATGCTTGTGGTCTGCTGACTGCCCATAGCTTGCTTCAGCAGAACAGTGAAAGTGACAGGTGACTTCTGAGGAAAAAAACCTACAGCTGTAGCCCTACACCCTTTTCTGGAAATCTGGCACAGTCATTTGTGGGAGTCTCAATCAGAGCTGGCTGTGTGACAGGGAATAAATCCATTCCAAAGCTGTGCAGGTTTTCCAAGGTTGGTTGTTGGTTTTTTTTTGTATGGTCTTGAAATGAAAACAAAAACTTTTCAAATGGAAGGGTGTGGAATTGTGTTGAAACATCTATTTCTGAGTTAGTGAGATCAAGTTTTCAATCAGGCTTTCAGATCAGACATAACCATAGACCTCATCCTGGGATACAAAAAACTCCCCATTCATCAACACCAGCACCTCTGCAAAATGTTTTGGTGTCCAAGCAGCAGCATATTTTAGTTAGAATATATTTCATCAAACAAGTTCTGACCAATTCCAGTCTTGAGATGACATTGTGTCACCAGTTCATGGAAAGATCAGTATTTAAAAGAAGTTCATAAACTGAGGACTGGAAAAGAAGCTGAGGAATAGCCAGTCACTCAAAAGACATTTGTCAGCAAAATTAAATATATAAGTTCAGGCATATTCTGTTTCATCACATACTGTTCCTTTTAGGGGTGAGGCACTTAGAGTCATTTCTCTATTTTGGAATGAGACTGCAAGACAAACTGTTTATCTTCAGCTTGGCAAAAGAAAGTTACATTAATGTCTATCAAGATGAAAATGCCGTGAAATAGAATATTTTACAATTTAAATAATAACTCTTTTCTTCAGCTGTGTGTAAACTATTCTTCTCACAGGGTGCAACCAAATGTTGGTGTCTTAATACAAAGGTTCCTAGTAATCTGGAAAACACAAACCCATGTACTTTATACACACACACATATACTTAATATACAGTACCTATATATATGTTTGCGTGTACACACAGAGACACAAACCACATCTGGAGTTCTATTAAAATATTTCTCCTGCCTCCTCAATAACCACAGTTGCAGGAATCAGTTTCCCTAGAAGGAACAGAGTGGGTCTAAGGTCAGCAGTCCTTGATCACCAGTGTTTGTACAAAGCGATCTTATGTTTCATTTGCACTAGAGGTGAATATCATTAGAATTTTTCCTCATGAGAATTTGTACCAAAAATAATGATTTGGAAGGTTGAAAGATTTTCCCAAAGGATCATTCAGGGAATAAATGGGAGCTTATTTATCTTTTTCAAGATTTTTGCAAGTTGCAAAGCAGGTAGAAAATTATTAACCTAGCTTCTCACATCATTGTGTAATCACATGCACAAGAAAGTCTGTATTGTATTCCTTCTGCTGAAGTTAAAATAGTAATGAAAAACGTCAGAGAAAGAGTAGCATGTAAACCCCCCACTTCAGTGAAATCATTCTAATTTTTCATTATAAGAGTCATACCATCTTTTTGTCAAGAAGACAAAATGAAACGTGATGTACATTTTCCATCAATTTTGAAACAATATTTTAAATGCATCTTCCTTTCCATGAGAGTTCATGGTTTGGGGTTTTGTTTTTTTTTTTTTTTTTTTGTTTATTTTTTCACAACATGTTTTTATTGAAACAGATTTCAGCCTATTGTAGTTTGCATTTTGGATTCTCTCAAAACTCAAATTCAAAACTTCAAAGTAAGCCATCTCCACAACCATTACTTTTGTAGGGTTTTGATCAAAGCCATGGAAATTCCTGGTTCCACCCTGGAGTAATGAACTGGTCGAGGTTTCATTTGAAATCCAGCTCTGAGGAGCTGACTTACCTATCTGGCTTGTAAGAATATCACTGTCTTCACCTGACCCAAAAGCATCCCCTCATAGCAAAGCTCTCCTCCAACTGGAACGCATCCATGCAACACAGTCCCCATTGCCTCTATGTGGCGGGGCACCAACAATTTGCTGTCAAACTCCAGTTTACCAACATTCTCCAAGTTCAGAAAGCTCGTTCTTTCTGTGTGTTGAAGATCAAGGTTTTTTAGCAACTCACTAGATAGCTGTGTTTGCCTGAAGAGACCCTCCCACTGCTCTTCTATCCTCTGAAGGCAGGCCAATTTTCAGCTACAGCCCGATGGTTGCCTGGGTTAACCTCTGCCTTGTTTCATGAGGCTTAGAAACCCCAATACACCTTTCAAACAGCATGTCTGATCACACTCCTCTGGCAGATAAGCAGAAAATTGGAATGAGCTTCTCCAGGTAAGTGCCAGCATGAAGCTGTTGTCATTTTCCAGGGGGGGAATGCCCTGCAGGCAAGCAGGCGGGCAGGCAGGTTAGGAGATAAGTACAATGGGGACACAGAAAAGGCAGCTCTGTAATAGCACAGTTCTAATGCATCTGCAGGGCAAGGCTGTGGCATTGAATAAATGCAACATTTCCTTCTACAAGGACTTTGAGACAAACATTTTGACAGCCATTTTTAGCCTTTCAATACTGTAAGACATTTGGGTGGCTGTTCAAAATGAAGACACCCCTACCTCGTTTTACTTATACTCAAATTTTCTAGATTTGAATCTTCATGTTTCAGTTCAAGGCCTCTTTCCTGTAGGTTGTCCTTTTATCTGTAGCATCCTTTCCACCATGCTGGTAGCCTTTCCTCCTCTCTTACCGATAGTGACCACATGCTGAAGCCCTGTGTAACATGAACAACAGAAAATGATTGAACTTATTTTTTAGCTTCCACCCTTGCTGTTTGTCCAGATCCAAATGCAAACTTCACCGCACAGGAAAATTCAGTTCTCACAGCTTGTCTGGGCTGCAGTCAACAGCTAAGTTGTTCTTTTAGTGAGCGGTTGTAATCCTGAGCAGCCATCTGGGGTCCTCAAACTGACTGAGGGTCTAATCAGTCCTCTGAACACCCAGTATTCTTGAGGCACAAATTATCCTTCCTAAACCTGTATGTGTCCAGAACATCTGACTCAGTGTTTTAAACGATTTCTTTTTTAATTAGGAAAACACAGGAGCTCAGAATTCACCACCAAATCCCCACTCCTTAGCCCTCCATTCTCTCCAGTGCTTTTTATCGCTTTCCCCCAAATTCCAAGCATACATTTAACCATCTCCTGCTGAGGTCAATGAGATTTGGGCAGACCCATGCCCCTGCCACATGCAGAAACCCAGCTCCTCTGCACTGACAGCACCTCAGCAGCTCAGATTTGTTCTGCAGCGTGGCCTGCAGAAGAATTTGTTTCAAGGTCTGCAAAGCATTTGCTGCCTGCTGCTGTTGGCAGAGTAAAAGCACCAAAGAACTGTTGCCAGGGCAAGGAAAAGACAAAATCTCCTCAGGGGGGAAAGGAACACACAGGAAGAGAAGGAGGAGCAGGGTGGGAGGTGCACAGTACCCCCTCTGACCCAGCCCTCATTTTGATATAAGCTGAGCTCGCTGTGGGCATGGGGTTTGGCCGAGCTTGCTGATCCCTCTGTGTGCACGCGTACATCCCTGTACATGAATGGCCTTCACACTCTGAGGGTTGTTCCTTGCTGTTTTGAGCCTGTGGTGTGAAGCGTTGCAAAGGTCTTTTAACAGCAATGGATCTTACTCCCTGGCAACTAGTTGCCCAATGGCATGTCAAGAGAGGGAAATCAAAACCCCTCACCATTTGGAAACACATGTGCAGGAGCACAGCACTCCTGCAGACACCTGCATGTCTAGGGGAAGAGGCAGAGGTATGCCCCCCATTCCTAACTTGAAATGCACTCAAGTGCTTTCTCACCCACACTGATTTGTTGATATCCATTTATGGTACAAGAAATTGGACTACAGACCTTGAGGCAGTTAAAATCCCTAACAGCCCCCCACCCCATGCAGCCAAAGCTGCCTGGAGTTTACTGCAACAGTTTTGAAAGGGAAGGAAGCCACGCAGGTGTGGCAAGCTGTACGATGGAGAGCAAAACCCACCGGGAAGGCCTAGAGCCTGATAATCCTTCCCTAGATCCTGAGTCTTAAATTTTCTGTTGTATTATACTGCTTCCCCAGAACAGTTTTCTCTGGTTGACACAGCATGCTCTCATATAACAGGAATCAAATCACAATCCAAATACAAGAGCATTAAAAGCTGAAGGAGTAAAATGGCTAGGTACACAATCCTATTTATCTTCATTATTTTGGGGGTCATGCATATATGAAACTTCCTCTTCATAACTTCTTTCATAGTCTCCAATGGAGCTGTCCTCCAGATAACCTCAGCAGTACCAAATAATGTTGTCCTTGCTGAATGACAGCATCAATTTTTGTCACTCCTTGGAGTGGGGTGCCTCTAACTGGCACTTTGTCTCTCAATTAATCTTTTTTTCATCACTCTCTGAAAACACATTGCACCTTCTGAAAATGGGACTGAGTATCAAAAAGGGATATTCCCTAACAGGTTTTACAATTCACTTCAGTATACCATGAATTGAAAAAAAAAACACGTAGTTTTTCTTATCCACCTTATCACACAGAATTTTTCCAACTATTTCAACAGAGCCTTTGCCCCAGAACAACTGTTAGATTCAAAACTCAGTTTCAGGCAATAAAGTTCACTAGAAGACAGGAAAACAAATTACATTAAGGGTTGGTTGGTTTACACGCTAGGCATATTTTCCGACTAAGTTCTTTTTCATCCATTAATGTAGCGGTTTGTTTCGGAGCAAGTTCTCCTAGTACTCCTCAAAGTATGTTCTCCAAAGTCACAGACAGTGCATTTTTCAAATATTAATTCACAGCATTTATTTTACAGAGGTTGAAAGGAAGTTCAGATAAAGTTGCTGCATTGTGGCAATATATGAAATGAATTGTTTTAATAGGGAAGAGGTTTGAGATAATCTCTCAGCCTTGTTTCCTTTACTGGTTAAACCCTTTTGGTCACATCTGTGACAGCAATGGGGCCACTTTTGTTTATTTTTCTTTAACTGAGAATTTTTAGCCCTGGAAGCAAAGCTGAAAATGAAGAAGCTAGTCCAAGGTGCATCAAGCTACACCAGCATGTGTCCTTTTCCAGTTGCAGGTGACTCAGCAAGCAAGTGCAGTGATGATTTTTGTTTAACTCCCTAAATTTCTTTGATCCATTTGTCGTAGCCACCATCTGCAAAGAACAGGGTGGTATTGCCATGTGTGAACTGCCAATATGTCAGAGAGCTGCATAAGGAGAAAAATGACTGCTACTGCTGAACCCAGGACGGAAGCGGATCTAACTGTAGCAAGCAGGAAAATTGTAAAGGTGGTGGAAAGAGGACAGGCTCTGACAAGCAAAGAGGAACTCCTCAGAGGTGTCTTACTGTCAGGTAGAAAAATAGATATGAAGAAATACAGCCCAAGTGCAACACTACCTTCCTAAACCATGACATAAAGCTTAGGATTTTGATGGTGTAGTCTGAACAGAGATCTGAAATCCAGAGGCTTCTCTCAACCAACATTTCTGTGGCCGATGATCTTATGCAGACAAGAGATTTCCCATTCCTGGCTGACTGCCAAAGTTATCCTTCAGCTCTAGTTCCTTTTTTCCCAGCAGAGAGGGCTAAACAATTAGATATATAGTTACTTACGACTTTTTTCAAATACTTGAAATTATGAGGGGAATAGCCAGACAAAACAAAGTCTCTGCTGCTCCCTTATTTAACAGACTAGTGACTGGTAGAAACCAGGGACTTTTTCCAGCAGTGTTGCATATGTTTGTTGAGATCTTACTTGTCTCAGGTCCAGAATAGGGGCCTTGACAGAAGGTTCCCTTGTACCACATAAGTGCCCTACAAAACAAGGCAGATGAGCCTGAGAGCAAGCCTTGCTAATGCAGAAGCACTGCATATGGAGTCTGAGGTAGCCAGATCAGCAGGCTTGGAGCTCATCCAGGTACTTCTAGGACAATGCTTGGTGCAGACATGTCACCAGTGTGCCTTACATCCACCTCTACAGAAAGGTTCTAGCAACATGTGAACAACTGTGCCCAGTTAACAATGGGTCACCCTCTGACACATGAGAGATCCCTGCCTAGCGTAAGGACTTCCACAGGCACTTAGACCATGTACGGACCAAAACCTCTCCTCAGAGACTGTTTATCTCAAACATAGCAAACCATTATTAGCTCAGCTGCAGGTAGACAAACCTGACTGAAAGGCTTTCTGCCAGTTTACCTGCACTTGGCAGCCTCTGCCAGACCACTCACAAAGACATCCGTCAACCACAAAGTGTACAAGTCATGCTGAACTTGAGCATAGCAGAGGTGTTACAACATGGATTTAGTTATGTCCATCAGACTCTCAAGGAACACTTGCAGACTTCAATGGTCTCTTAAAGATTTACAGTAATACAAAGCAACAAACAAAAAAAACACAGCTCCATTTCCCAGTATCAAAGGGTGAATTTGCCAAGAGCACTGGAGCAAGCCACTCAACCAGTGGTGAGGAAACAAGCTTATTTCTGCATAGCTTGTATCTTGGATGACTTTTGCGGAGGTGCCTAACTTTGACCATTCATAAATGAAAGTGTTGGCTGCTAGTTTCTTTTTATACTGCTTCTGGAAATCCTGCACATTCAAAATTTCATGAGCTGGCCTGTTTTATAAATGTTGACATTTAGCTCACAGTTACTGTTCTGATATAACCCAAGTTATTTTTCTCAAGACCACAGTCATATCTATCCAGTTCTGTAACTGAATTTACTTTAACATAAGACAAAAACGTTACGGTGTTAAGATAGGACAGGGAATTAGATGTACTCATTCGCCAAACAAAAGGACACTTTATGTGTTCAAACCTGAGAGTGACTGTTCTGTGGTGCCTGTCCTCAAAATACTTAAGTATGAAAGAAGACACCTCAGTTGTGCTAGCCTGCACAAAAAGGCAGCTGCCAGGGATATACAATACCTATGCTGCATTAGTTCATTCATTAGCACCTTCCTAGCTCATTTCTGAAAGCACTGTAGAAACAAAGCAAGGCAGACAGACATTCCATGCCAGTGGACACTTTTGTGAAGGTACAACTTCCACAACTTCCTTGTTCAGATTATCTGAGCAGTGGTAGGCGGGTGGATCCCCTTAATAATTTGCTTTTCTCTTTTATTACTGAAATGAAATGTCTATAATATCTGAGGGTGTTGGAAGGGAGGTCGCTCTTATTGCATTCCTTTGCAGGCAGCGTTGCTCTTACAGGGACACCTGTCTGCGCAAAACTCTGTAAACGCTTTTTAACAGGTCTCCAGGTAGCAGAAAGAACACAGCTGCTAAAGACCGTTAATGGCAGGACAGCTGCTTGGCTGACAGAATTGGAACCAGCATGGTGCATGTGCTGGGACTGTAAACAGGAATGAATTTTCCTAAAAGCTTTATAAGTAAAAATGTTTATTTTTGGAATATTAGTAAAATAAAAGGAGTTACAGTGGTCCTTTAATTTTAAGTCAAAACATAACGACATGCAGCTTTTTAGAAGGTTTATTTTATAGCAAAATCACAAATTGAAACAAGGTGGCTTAGAAACAACTTCAGAAATATCAGGGGTTTCTTCTAGGTGTATATATAAAACACACTTGGGCATTTTCTTGCTCTTAATGTGCAGTAAAATTGGTCATGAAATCCTTATTCCCATAAACCACGCATCAGGTATTGGGGAACTCTTTTCTGGCTGCTAAGCCTGCCATTGATGGCAAATGCTTGGTGTGCGGTACACAAAAGTATTACGAGATAAGCAGAACAGGTTATTCATGTGCTAAAAAAGATGAGACCTTATGCTTCAAGGACAGGCCCTGGAATGAAGACACCCAATTCCTAACCTTTACTCAGCCACAGCCTTCCCCTCTAAGTCAGAGCAAGTGACAAGAAAGTGCCCAGTGCTGGTGGGCACAACCCCAGCACAGGTTCACAACTGGAATTTTGAATGCAGATGAACACCAGCATTAGTTTTTTGAATGCAGATGAACACCAGCATTAGGCTGGTTGCAAACAATTGTCATCTTTTTGGGACTATTGGTAAATAATCATATTCTCTTTGGACAGTTCACCTCAGGATAGCAAAACAAAAACCCCTTGCTACTTCCCTTGCAGCTCTCCTGCATGGATCATTTGAGCGGTACTTGCCTTATCCACTTGAAATGCTACCACTACCTGTTTAGGATCTACAGAGACCTTTAAAATCTACCTAAACTTCACCATGTTTCTAAAAGTCTCTCAAAGGTATTTTCCACCATACTTACTACACCACCACAAAACAATCAGTGTGCCGCATCAAGGGCTGAAAACAGCAGGCCTATTACCTGTACATAGCTCTTCACAGCTTCTCATCCTGAGCCTGAAGCTGGGCTCGGTTTAAAGATATTAATTGCCTTTTTCACAGCTGGCACCAGCAGCCTTGCATGTTGACTCAAAGTGTGATGTGATAATTAGGCAGGGTGAGGAATCTTTGCTAAGTTTTGTTCTTTGGCTTTATTTTGCCTTTGATCTTCTTTGCTCTCTTTTCCAGGAAAGTTACAGCATTCCAGCAGAAGCCAAGAGAGGGCCTTTCATCAACCTGGGGGGAAAGCTTCATCCTGTGCCTCACGGCACTCCACTCTGTCTTAAACTTCCCATACAGATGACTGCTATATGCTAGCTGGAGTGCCTGTGAGGTGCTTATAGTTAGAAAAGCACATACAGTGCTTTTCACCAAAACAGATCAAATCAACACATTGAAAGAGAAACAGGCACAAAGTTCAGCAACAAAATAAGCAAATAAGCAGGCTTTTAATAGTGCCTTTTTTGCATTCACTTGATTTAAACCTTGTATTTTGTGCTGCAAGTTAGGAAGACTGGTGGCACAATAAATATAACATCCTGCAGAAACCTACAGCCGTTTCTCACTTGGGTTCCAAACCTGCCCATATCCCAGAGTCATGCAGCCAGTAAACTTACTCATTCTGCTGATTTTTACTGCCAAATTACAAACCACTTAACAGATTTTGTAGAAATAATTTTATAAACTAAGGAATAAGTCCTAGAGCATTTATATTTTTATGAATGAATTGTTTTCCCAAAGTGTTCCTTCTTGGGCTTTTGTCACTTACCGCTCCTTCCAGATCTGGCCTTTCTGTTTGTCACACTCTATCCAGATCTGGGCCAACATGAAATGCAGAGAGACAGCACGCAGGTCTGAATCTCATGAATTGTGTCCCTGTTGTATTGTTCACTACACTTGGTTTTTAGCAACACAGCAATGCAAGCCAAAGAAAAGTATCTATCTGCCCCAGGAGGCCTAATTGGTGGGAGTTTTGCAATATACACAGAGTAAATGAGTTAAAGAAGATTTTAAGTAGCTATTTTCTTTTTCCATCCTGTGAAGGAAATAGAGCTTTATGCTGATTAGGAAATAAAACGTAAAGATATGGTTGCCTGTTACACTGTGATGTGAGTTGAACTAAGTCCCAGAGCTGCTTCAGTACTAGAAATTAGGCATGGATGAGATGCCTGCAAGACTGGTATGTAACTATTCACATGACAATGAATTTAATGTTTCTTCTATGGGAAGAAACAAACAACTGTAATGATGTGTCATACATAAGGAGTAACTCTTTAAAGCTACTTTCCCCAAGCCATTGTCCCTACAATGTCTTGTACTTCCAAACCACAGAGACTGTGAATATGACAGACTGTTAGCAGGTTTTGCTTGCAGCCACAGCTGCTTTAATTGTGATAATCAACAGAGCTTGTGCACATCATCTTCAGTTTCTTCTGTGAGAATGTGGAGAAATTCCAGTAGATTTCATGTGATTGCTTGGAGGCTGATGCTGGTGCAGGAGCAGATATCTGGCTGCTTCATCTCTTATCTGATGGCTAGAATGTTGCTGCTGTTACTTCAGAGGTAGTTCAAAAGAGTTACTCGATTTACATTATGAGATATCCCTTTTGCACACAACAGGCTGAGCAATGGCACTTGCTGCCCTCCATACCAGTCTGCCTTCCACCATGTCCCACTTCCATGACGTGCTCCTAGCTGTAGCCAGCCAGGGCTGAAATTCAGCAGCAGGTACTCAAAGCAGCATCTCAGCAGCAACACACAGATTGTTTTTAAACAGCCATAGCAACAGAAACATAGGTGGGAAAGAAGCAAACAAAATCCCTTTCTTCTCCTCAGTGCCTAAGGGTCATGCAGGATATACAGCCTACAGGGTATTTATTCTGTAGATTGGATCACAGAGGTAGCTCAGTCCCAATATGCAAAGAAGGCAACACAGTGCTGCGTCACAGAAATACTGGACTGTCCACAGACTGTAACAAGTCAGTACTTCCCGTTCCTTCCTGGATTAAGCTTCTGCAGGAATTTTTAAATTTGACATACACATCTAAGGATGCTTCTTACAGTGTCCTACACGGGGATAGGAAGCTGTCATGGAAGTGGGAGAAGCAATAAAGTGGTAAGACCCACCTCCACTCTGTGATGATCACATACATAGTTTCCCAATGAAGTTAAACACATTACCCTAAAGTGTGCCTCAGTTGTAACTGAAATAGCACATATCCTAGCTAACTGCACAGCTTGCTGGCTCATCACTGTCAGCTCTTTTTATAACATCTCCAAATTACTTCTACTCCACAGGTACCATCAGCGGTTGGACTGATTTCCATACCTTCAGTGAGTGCAGCTTAAATTAACCCTTTTGTTACTAGGGCTTTTGTCTTCACGCTTTCAGTTTTCTGAAGGTCTGTGTAGGCTTTTCTCAAACTCCTGTTACAAGCAGCCAGATGGAACCAGATACAGAATGAAGGGTTCATCTATTCCTGTCCTAATTTAAGCACCTAATGTTCACTGGGCTTTGAGTGCTAAACATACAAAGAGAGAAGACAATTTGCTGGTGGGAACATAGCACACTCAGGAGCTCCACTAGAGCTGAACCTCTCTGATATTACGCTGGAAAAAACATAAAATCTTGTTTGAGTCTGAGAGGACAAAAAAGTAACCAGAAAGCTTTTTGTATCTGGGAACAGTGGGTTCTGAAGCAGCTGGTAGATTTTTACAGTCTTTAATCAACCCAGACAGAAAGAAGAAAATGTGAAATCACATTACAAAAATATGAAGCCTGCTATACTCCAGGGCAAAAATAAAACACGAGAGATGGAAGTTCTTGAATAAAGACTACAAATAGAAGAAGAATAAAAAGCGTCTTGTCTGCGACTGACCCCAGGCTTCGGAGCCTTACAACGTTTGAGAAACTTAGAACTGGATGCTGCATAAAAGAGTCATATATGCCTGAAGCAAAGAGCTCCAAAGAGCTCCATAAACAGACCCTGACAATATGCTCGAATTTATCCAAATAAGGAAACCCAGTGGACCTACCTGAGAAAATCCAGAGATGACAAAAGACTGGTGCTAGAAAGCAGTAAGGCAATTTCAAGTTGGAACCCAGCAAGAGATGGCCTTGTAACCTGTGACATTGTGCTAGCTAGCATTTACCATACTCATGCTCAACAAGTCCAGGCAGATGCAGCATTTCATATGACAGTATTTCCTCAAACTGCATTTGGGTCAATTTTAGGGCACTAGAGTTACATCAGAGCATGCAAGAGATTAGATTGCCAAGATCTACAATAGGCATTAAATTCTACAGAGGCAACATTTTCTGACTATGGGAAAACCAGTGGAAGAACATGATTAGAGCCCTGGGGAAACTCTAGAAAAACAACAGAGCTGCTGTGCTAGAGCTAGATTGACAATGAGAAAAAGTCTGTATATGGGGGAATAAGCATCTCTTGGGGAAGAAAGGCAACATAGCAAGGAATGTTTCAACTGAGTTCTGCCCCTCACAGACAAAGGAAACATGAAAATACTGCTCAAAATAACAATTTACATATTGGGAAGTTTGTAGCTTATTGGCCTAATGGAGCAGGGACAGTGTAAAAAGTTGGAGTACTGGAAGAGTTAAAGATGTCTCAGAACTGCTTATGTATCAGAAAGAATAACATTTAATTCATCCCCAAAAAATACCAGTTCAAGTTCTGACAGCAAAACACACTCACAATTGACAACTGATGGCTTGAGACATCAGGAGGTCTATCAGTGAAAAAGGACAGCTGTAATTTTAAGCTATAGGTTGAAAAGGTTTGATACCTTTATTGACAGGAGTCTTATCAACTTCACATTGACTATAACGTTTTACTGTCTTTGCTAGAAAGGGCATGGCAAAACTTTTGAAAAAGTGCAATTGTATTTCTAGTTTCTCAGCTACCAAATATGCAACCTGCAAGGCAGATTTAAGTGGGGCTCACGGTGCAGGCATATGCATTTCAGCCTTAAAGGAAAGTCTAGGATAACAACCTAACTTTAGTAGGAGCCAATCTAATTTGAAAGCCTTGACTAAATGAAATACTGACCATGAAATGTGTTCTTGCTGGAAGAACTGCTCAGGATGTGACCCCATGTTGAGAGTGCAACAACCAGTAGTTTGTGTTATAGCTATTGGGTTGCTTGGTTTTTAAGTGCTATTTCTCCATTGAAAAGAAATTATGGTACTGAGAACTGTGCCTTAAAGGCTTAAGCTACTCAGACAGACTCTGGGGTTGGGTCACTCTGAAGCTGAAGGTCAATGGCTTTGATTTTCCCTGGTGTGAAGTCCACTAAATGCAAAGAGTGGCTGACTACAGTAAGTTATGGATCAGGCTTTAGGTAAAACCTGTATTACTCACTAGTGAAGTGAAAGCTTTTTAAAGGGCTTTCTAATGTGTCACTATTCTAAATCAGGAAGCCTGTAGAAGAGCCACTTGGGAGTTTCTTGATGCAACTTTCCCAGTCAGAAAACACCATTTGACAAAACTAAATGAGTTTTTGTTTTTGCAGGGAGCAATCACTTTAGATAAATTTCACAATCTAAAAAATATTAATGAAAAGGTTTCCAGAACAACAAAATATTTCATTTGCTTTTAAAAAATGTTCACACAGGTACCAATTTCAGTTCAAAATTATTTTTGTTTGAAAAAATCTTCCTAGCTACAGTAGTTACAAGAAAAAAAGGAAGTCCACAGTCAAAGGGAAAAGTTTCCAACTAATTGCAATTGGAATGAAAGCCACAATTTCAAAAACCAAACTATGGGATGGGAATGCTGTTTCTTATACAGTTCCAGGCATGGCAATATCAAGCACCCTGCTACTTAAGCACAGAAGCACCAGTTTTGACAACCTGCTGTGATCTGAAAGGGCAGGAGTATGCATGTTGGGAAACTGAAGATGTGTGTTGAGCACCTCTGGCATTGCACAGATAAGCCAGGGTAAGCGTTTATTCTCATAAAGAATCTGCTTGTGAGGTAAGGAAAAAGAAGGAAAGCAGAAAATTTAGAATTCATGAACTCGTAACTGCTTTCTGAATTGATTCCTTTTTTAAGAGTTTGAATGGAACAAAGGAAGGAAAGTTACATACTGCTGTGGGTAACAAAGCCAGCAGGAAACATGGCTTAACAGTCAAAAGAACACACACGATAACTGTTACCTAGGTTCACACACAAGAACAATATTTATCTCCTCTTCCCACTACTGTCAGAAAAATATAAGACCAATAAAGAGTATCTATATAACCAAAGTGCTCAGATAGGAAGGGATTAGAAAAAGTAGGGCAGGAAATACAAACCTGAAGGACCAAAGGCATGTGGTACCGTGATTCAAGAAGAGAAGAAAGCAAACTTAAGATGAAAAAGAAAGGGAGATCTATCTTGTTGCAGTCAAATAGAGAGGGGTACGAGCCTCAACATCAAAATCCATGTTTCAGACACCTACAATGAACTACAGGCTCCATGCAGCAGTTATAAAGGAAGTGGCAAGGTGTATCTGCATTGTGGTTCAGGGCAGCGTGTGTGTAGCTAAGTACAGGCAGCCTCTGAGCCCTGGTTTCAAGCAGATGCTCTACTGTGCTATTTTTCTAAGGTACAACACTTCAAAATTCTGGTGTACTCTTAGATTTGACTTTAGATGAACTGTATACTCTCCCTATATGGAAAATAAATTGTAGATATCGATTTCAAACAGCATCAAAGCTTAAAAATATTTAGGGGCAGAGAACTCATTTGGAGCCATGTATATTAAATGAAGATGTGCCATGGGTTGCAGAGGAGTGGTCTGCTTGAGTCATTATTTGTATCATAGATTGTCTGAAACCCCAAATACTCTTTATTTTAAATAAAAAATCTGCATATCATATTTTGACTGAGCCAGACACTGTAAGTTTGCAATTAAGTTTCGGTCTCTTTCCCTTTTAAAATTACTATCCTTGAACTTCCTGCCTATGGCTGGATAAAGAAATGCTGAAATAGCATGAAAAATTACTTTTTCCAAAATATTTCCAACCCAGCCAAAAGCTGTCTCTATGAGAAATCTTGCAAGAAAATCTGTTCTCATCTTATTTCCAGCTGGGCTACATCCAGTACACACTTGCTGATGGTGTGAGAAAAGTGCCTGGCTATGGATATTTATGCGATTTGAACCTCTGTATGTTGGATTGTGAATACAACCAGCACTAGAAATACCAGACAGATGTGTTAAGAAGCCACACCTAAGACAATTTCAGAAAGGAGAGTTGAATTGAGGTAGCTTCCTCTCCTGAGGAAAGGCCATCCAGTCTTAGTGGTCCTGCTATAACTGCCATTATTGCTTCATAGATGCTTCTGTCCACTGCCCACCCTTTCTCTTCCCTCACCTCCATTCTTCTCTTGGCCACCAAAGGCAGCAGCTTGTAACACCAGCCTTTTCTACCAGCTTTCTAGGTGTTTCACACACCTTTCTTTTCCTCATTATGTTGAAAGAAATATCTGTCACTGCCAGCACAGATAAACTCACAAAATGCCTCCTAAAGCTCTCCTCTGCCATCACACCTAGAAAAACCTGAGAAGAAGCTCCTTTCTGCAGTGCTGATGCACAGCCTGATGTGCCAGTCAGTGTAGCCCTAGTGTTTTCCTGTGTTCCCTCATCTCTCAGCAAGCACTTATTTGGCAAGCCTGAAGGTGGCTGTGTTTTCTCTCTGTTTATACAACACTGAGGTTCTTATCTGTGGCTAGGCCTCCTTGATCCTATCATCACATAAATAGCAACAGGTAATGATTTAAAAGAAAAGCAAAGCAAAAGCTTAAGGCTCAGTTATTTGAATTGCATTCACACAGTGCTGAAAAAGTCATTATTTGATGGTAGCAGAAGTGACTGAATAATGTTTTGGGTTTTTTTGGGGGGAGGGTTATTTTGTTTTGGGGTTTTTTAATTACTGTGTTGTTCCAGGGGTTCTGTCAACAGTCATTGTCAGTTCTAATTCTCCAAATCGACAAAACTCTGTGTGGAAATCCTGGCTCTACTGAAGTCAAGTGCCAGATTTCCATTGGCTTTTATGGGCCTGGAATTCACCAGGTCACAACCTAGGGGAAGAATATTTGTAGTAGCAAACCAAATAAATATATCTGTGTTTTTCTATGAAAAATCAATTTGAGACCCCTTTTTCCTGGCAAGAGTTACACACAGTGATATAATTTGAGATATGGCAGTACTCGGAGCAGGAAATCACTACAGACACATTATCAGGGCAGTGCTGTTATGCCAATGGCTGAAGCAGAGAAAACCTCCAAGAACTTGTTAAAATGCTGCAGGAAATAAAATAAAACAAAATGAAAAACAAATCCTGAAATAGAGTGAGTGCACAATGAAAATACCACAGTTTAAATTTCTGTGAGGTTGAGAGGAAAACAGAGGGCAAAACTATTGAAAGGAAAAATAGTACTGCATGCTGCTTGCTAATAAGGTGCCAGATGTTGCCCGTTGCAAGAGAGAGAAAGCATCTTGGCAGAAATTTTCAAGAACTACAGTAGCAACACAGTAGTGTACCTTAAGGAACAACAACCCTTCAAAAGATCTCGGTGTGGAAACTGGGTGTGAGGTGGAACAGTTTTGTTAGACATCCAAAGAGTGATTTTCCTATTCAATGGAATTAATATTAGCTGAAGCATATGCATGTGTACTCCACAGATCACGTGAAACAGAAAAGGACTCTTTCATAGATTATTAAATACACGTGTGCTGTTTGAACAGGAGAAAACAAGCCTTAAAGGCTAGGATGCCTATGCCAGAAATGCTAGAAGCAGAACATCACTATGAATCAAAGAACATAAAAAGATGTTCCCTACATCAGATATTAATAATACTTTCAGATATTCAATAATCTTGCTTACAGGAACACTTACCCATTACATGAATTCAGAGCGTTATACAGTAGTTGATACAGTTAATCTGTGAAATGAGAAATAGCCCAGGAATGTGAAACATCTGTGTGGAAAACCAGTGACTTGGTATCGGTCTACAGCAAACTGCACATCTCAACAGACACACCAATTTCATGCTTTTAGGGAGGTGACCAATCACTTTCTTTCCTGCTCACTGATAATTTCATTTAACTATTTCTCTCACTTTTTTTTTTTATTAGAAGATTAATATATTTTTCCCACTGAAAATGCCTCAGTTCTGGTGCCACACAGACAAAAATATTTCAGGTGAATAATTTCATATTTATGTGTGAGAGAATCACCACTGGAACACCAAGTTCCAAAGGAAATTGTGAATTCCCATGATGATTTAAGGTCACCGGAACATGGGACACATATTTGGAACACGGGACACATATTTGGAACACGAATTACAGCAATGCATAATTGATATCATATCATAGAGGATATATTTATACACCATAAGAACATCATCAGAATCAAGTGTTTCATCTAAAGTGTAACTGGCAAAGCTCCAAATCACATCAAAACTGAAGACTATTTTTGTCATATCAGTCACATTCTGCTTGTGACATGCTTCTTCACTGCGATTCATGTTGCACAACTCAAAATGTTCCTCATTCCAACACATTGTATAATGTACTTTCATTTTTTAAGATTCCCTTACTTCTTCTGGAGGAGGTATTACTGAACAGTTTCTGTATATATACAGAATATATGCACAATAACAATAATAGCTTCTAACTTTTAAGAATTTTTTTTTGGTGCACTCACTCTAGCAGAGAGCTTTTGCTGTCAGAAACTGCATCTCTGGGAATGGAGTCAATGGGCAGAAGTATAAGTGCATACAAACCAGACCATCAGGGAAGCAAGCACTCCATGCACCCATAACATCAGTACACAACATCAGCCCACAATGGACTTGAAGGGCAAATGGGTGTGCCACAAATAGGGACAAGAAGAATATAGTTTTTAGCACAACTGCAATCCTTTTCACTGAAGTTTTCCTCCATTTCTTAAGCTGTAGCTCATACACCTAGATATTTACAGCTCTTTGAACTCCAGGAGATGCAAGTTTTCTTGCTAGCCAAGGAAGGGGTTTTATTTTCTTTAGGTTTTGGATTATAGTTTGATATAAAAATGCATTTTTTCTTCAAAATATTTTACAACAACACTAAAGAGATCATGAAAGTGGGTCGCTTCTGACTCACAGATCCAGGACAATAGCTGCAATATACTATCAAGGTATGAGGCCTTGTCTTTGTCTCCTTTCTCATTCAAGGGAACTCTCCTCTGCAGCTTCCTCTCACAGTCCCCAGCTCTCCAAATTCTATAAGGAGATGACTAAACCTTACAACAGTGTACATGTGTAACTTCCACACTATATATGGATGTGCATTTCCCATTTCATCCCAGCTCTTTATACTTTAATGTTTCTAATTTTATTTTCCAACTATTCTCTTTTTCTCCTCTCTTTAACTAGATCAAAGGGGAGAAAATCAAAACAAAACAATGCTGACATATTTTATTTTATTATTAGGAAAAATAATTTAAAATTAAATAGAAGAATTAAATAACAGTTTGTAGAAACCATTTCCCTTTCCTCCTTCTTTTCAGTTCTTTTTATCTTCACACCATAATTTTCCTTGATTCAGACTAGCATGATATAACAAGCTTAACTGATATCCTGGTAGCAACAAGGTTTATGAAGAGGTACAACCAATGTCAAAGATAAATGTGCTATTGCCTTTGTGATACAGAGGCAGCTTTATTTGCAAACTGGGGGGACTGCCTTCTTTTAATTTATGAAAGGAAACAGGAACAAGAATAAATGATACAAATAAAAATGCCACTTTGCTACTATGTACAGTAGTCATATCAGAAGGAAAAGCTCCTTTGTCAATGAACTTTCCAGGGTTACTTTGCGCCAGTCAAGGCAGGAAGGTGATCTAAGACAGCAAACGTAATTTCTTTTTATTAAGTGCACCCATTGCTGATTTCCTATGTAAAAATTTAGTGCTATACATTTGTTACAGTGCTAGCAGTAAGAGGAGGGTTGTAATCAAGAATTAGTACCACATCCAGAAATTTTAAGCACATGCTCCCATCTTCTAGATTACTATTACACCACACACAGAATGGGTGGTTACTTTATCATCTAAAGCAATAAAGCTGAAGTGCACTCTAACAGCAGTGATCTGTGTGACATTTGTTGAGCACGCAGGACCAGCACAGCTCTTATTAAAATGAAGACAGGTAGAAGAATACCTTTGAGTTGCAAGACCAAACCAACATAGACAGAAGTGAGCTAATTCCACAACAATAAACCTTATGATATTAATATACTTTATCACTTTCTGCATTTGATGTAAAACTGGCAGAGGGCATGAGGAAGCTATTTAAGGAATTATGCCAGATACGTGATAGGAACAGGACGTATGTCAAAATAGCAATGTTGGAGCAAACAATGCACATCATGCAAGCATGCAAAAGCAGATGTGAGTGTGCAGGTCTATAACTCAACAAAGGAACCCACAATAGTAGATACAGGGATTAGAAACCAGATGTTTCACAGGTGAAAGCATTTGTTTTGGTTGAAGGAAAGAGAAGTATGAAAGTATTTTCAATTTGAAGGGCCCAAGTACACAACATCATGGACACTCAGCTACATAAATAAACTTTCAGTTAGCAGAAAAGGGGGGGCAAACATAAATGAAGTGTGAACAAATGGGAAATAGCTGAATTAAAAAAAGTAAAAAAAAAAAAAAAAAACACCAAAAAAACCAAACCACCCTGTAATATAATTTCTGTCCCTTTCTATTTCACTATTATTGTATGTTATCCGCAGTTTAGTTGTTTTCTTTTCCTCTATTATTCCTTAGGGAGCAATGAAAGCATGTTGAGGGTTTTTAAGGATAAATAGATGGGTAAAGCTGTTTCCTTAGGCAGTCCTAATCACCCTTTGTGTGGGCTTTCTCAAATACTGTTCATGAGAAACTGTATTTACAACAGAGGCAAATTCCTCACTGACAAGAAAATAAAGACTCTCCTATGCTATCAGTCTGTATGCTGAAGTACCCCAGCCTTACATACACCATCAAAACAATAAGCATGCTAACTATATGAATTTACATACTGGCTATTTAATTTTACATATCAGTGAAAGAGAAGAGAAGAAGAGAGCTGTAAAACAGCAAATCGGCACCCCTTCCATATGGCAAGAGCAGTATCAGAGTATGTCCAGCAAAGTCTGACCATGTATGAAGTCTGTTTTACAGAGTGCGAAAGAAATTATCCCAAACTAACATGCCATTCTTGAATGGAGCTCAAGAAATGTGTTAAGAATATACTCACCAGTTTTCTATAAGAAAAGGGGCCTCTGCAAATTCAGGAATGCTGAGTTGTCTTCAACAGTGACCATGCTGTGATTGCATGCAAAGAATACAACAACATAATACATGAGTACATGAATCCGTAACATTCAGAGAAAATAAACACACACAACCCCCCAGCAAAGCAACAAAAAACCCGGAGGACTACAGACCAAACAATGTTTTGAGAATGTATTTTGATATCAGATACAATAATGATAGGCAAGCTAACAACATATGAAGAGAAGATCAGTAATGTTTTAGAAGCACCAATATTTTATTAAGTTCTAGATTAGATTAAGCTTTTTCTCAACTGGTTTGTTAGCAAAACCTGGTTTGCCCCAGTATCACCGCCTGCAAGCCACATCAGAGGGAGCATGAAGACCTTGTAAATAACTTGGTTACCCAAATATTCCATCACTCCTCTCCAAGCAAAACTTACTTGTCCTGTCATTTTGGTTTTTTTAATTCCTCTTTTTTTTCTTTTTTTTTTTAATGCTTGAAAAATATATCACAGAGCAACATGGCTAAGACAGTGCTTTTAAGAGAAATGGAAGTCCTTTGTGCAAGGAGCTTCGCTGACAGGACTACCTGGTAACGCATTCCAATTTCTGATCAGATTCAAGGTCGTTCCTTACCTTTAGAATGCTGAGAAGATAAAGAAGACAAAAGAGAGTGAAAGTGGAAGTAGAAACAAGAGAAGACTCTTAATGAATATGTTGAATGGGAATCCACCGGCTAGCACAAATCAATGCCTAAGTCCCAACTATAGCTGTTATTATTTTTCATAGGCACAATAGAAATCCACCTCATCCATAGATATGGAGGGAGAACAAATGCTAGTTTTCTAAATAAAAGGGGGAAAGTAGCCCAAACCTCTGGCTTTTCTCCTCATTCTACAGAGCTACAAATGCTCCTGTGTCATCCTGTCGGTACTGTTGTCAGTGTGTACACAAACACATCTGTCTATTTATTCTGTCATCAAAATTCCAAGTCTTCATGCTAGTCATAATTACGCCTTCCCAAGAGGCAGGCACCTGCCATTTACTCTATCTTTTTCAATTATATCTAATTGAAGACTTGAGCTCAAATAGAGGAAGGGAGACAAGAGTTCTTCAAACTGTCTAAACACTTTCTGTTGAATAGAAAGAGAGGTTTTCTACCACAGCTCAACAAAAGCCCTCCAGCATGACTGGCATGATAAAGAATTGGAACATGAGAGGCATTTCCTTCCTGTAAACACACTACACTATGAGGATGTTCTTTAGATGGATGATGGCTCACAGCCTGAAGAAAACCCCTTCACCCCATCCTCCCCATTACTTCTGAAGCTAAGCTGAGTGCATTTCTTGAGTATGAGAACTTGTCTAGGGTAGCTTATGGTAGCTTCCTTCTTTCAAGAACACACAGGTGATGGAGGACATTATGTCAGAAATGGCAAAAAAAGCAATCCTCAATCAAACAAGTTGACCTGTGATCATATAATGAGATGACTGATAGTAGATTACCCTCTCCATGCGCAGATGCAAACCCCTTGGCAACATTAACCTGATAGGCACTGAGCTAGAGTAACCTTCTAGGCATTGAAGAAGCTGGAAAAAAATCCAGCTGGCTCCACTTATATAAGGAATTAGTAATTAGGCCTAAAAGAGAGGATGATGTCAGTCTGTGTGATCTGCATTAAGCAGAAGTCCCTGAAAGCATGTTTTGAGAAGCTACTTCTGGTACTTGTGTGAGTGTGCACATATGTGTTGGGATTTTCCCTTTTCCTTGGACAGCATTGCAGAAGTTTTCATCAAGAGGTAGTAGGAGGGTATCATTTAGAGAGAATATGGTAAGAGTTGAAGAAAAGAATACTTCTATTAAGTGATGTGATGGGAGAAGCTGACCATGTAGGTTGGTCTCTGAAATTCAAGAAACAAGGCAAGAAACAAGATGGCCAAATGGAAAATGCCTCACATTGATTAAGGGAGAAGCAGTGATAACTTGTGTAACATATGCATAGGTAAAGCAGATTAGTTAAAAATATAGAAAACCATCATCATATTAGTGATACATCTACAAAGATGCACAAGTATAATTCTTCATTTCCTTTATAATCAAACGTAATCTTGATTAGAGGATATTACTACAGCAGCATTTCTTAGCCCCATTATTATCTTTCTAACAGCAGAGGGAACCTGTAATGATTATAGATCTAATTTTAAGATAATGGATGATGAGAGACAATAAGCTACTGAGAACTTTGTACCTAAAAATCTAAGCGAGAGGAATGAAATGTAAATGTTATAATGGAGTTGTCCTGGCTATTTGAAAGCCTAAAATATTTAATGTTTTTTGAGTGAAAGCAAGGAAAAACTCATCTATTTTTCATCATCTATATTGTCAGCTGGAAAATATAAACAATTGTACCAAAAGCAGAAGAATGTAAGGTTCCGTTTCACTGCCTTCCCACCTCTTTTTCACTTTCTACAGAGAAATGTAGGCTCACCATCAAACAGGTTAGCAAAACCAAGATGATTCTTACAGATTTCCCTGGACATTCCTCAATACCATTCCATGTCACTGATATTTGTGGAGAATGCAGTGGCATAGGTGGGAACCTCACGGGGGTACACACTGCACTATGAACACCATAAACTAGCTAAGCTGAGTGTATCTGCTCTTTTTACCTTCTGTTTTGAGGGGCAAGAAACTAGGGAAAAGAGCAGTTCATTTTATTTCCTAGCCAGATGCTATAGCAAAGGTATCTGCCAAGACACAAGAGCATAGTAAGAAAACAAGAAAGATTCTGTGAGCTGTAATAAATACGTACTTTTTATGCTATTATATATGCTTTTCTGTAATACATATATATAAGGACAATGAAAACTTTATTTTTCCATCTCTATCACTTGAACAGCTGTCCTTATGTTCACTGTTTACATGATTTTGTAGCACTGTATGGTTTTGATTGTTGTTTATTCTTTCCTATTCTCTCAATTTTTCAATAGTCCGATCAGTTCCAGAGTGGATGACATTGCCTCTCAGACAAGAAGGGCTGATACTCAACCTGGTTTTTTTCATACATGGATATATGTTGGCAGTGACGGGAGGTGCCAGATCTGATGATGTCAAAATTGCAGAAGTATGTAAAGAATCACACTGAATTCCTTAGGATTACTTACATGCTTAATCAGAAGCAGAAGATCTGGTCTTGGTTTTTATAAATAAAACATACGGATGAAGTAATTTCAGAGATAATTTCACTGGACAAAAAACTGTAGAAATGGTGACCTTGATGTAGTGACTTGAAAGATTTATTTGACTTACCAATTTCCTTTTTCTTCCTTTCTTCCTTTCTGCCTGTGTTTCTTTTCTTTCTTTTCTTTCCTTTCTTTCTGCAGTATACCTGGGAAACTGCAGTGTGATTTCACTAAGTATGTGTTGTGTGCAGGTGTAAGGAGATACATGTACACAATACACATGCACATTATTCTTTCTTTTACCTTGGTAGCATCATCTTCCCTTTCCATTGCAGTTTATAAGCCTGAGAGTAACAATAAAGTTACTTAACTTCTCTTTCACTGACATGAGCAAAAAGCCTTGTTTGACAGCACAAATTAACCATATTCACAATGAACTCTGAGATTGAGAAACTATACACAAGTCTTTCTCACTCCACCAAAGGTCTGACCACCAATGCAGTTTAAGAATAGAAGGGGGGAGAAGCAAAAATAAACCAAAAAGTGTGTTTAGGTAGATGACAAGTGATCCCGCCGTGGAAATCAAGACAAGGTGGCACATGACTAGAGCACTGGCTGAGAAATATAAGATTACTGCAGCAGGTTCAGGGATCTGTAGGAGTATTTCTCTCATGACAGTGAAAATGCATTTCAGAATTGTATGCACAAATGCTTGGAAACCAAAGGATCTTCTTATATTTGCAATGAGAAACACTGGGGGTAATTTACCTGTTAGGATTGTGCCTATTATTTCAGCCTGTTTAATCCATGCACAGTTAATGTAGTGCCCAACAACACACAGTGAGCAGTAATGGAATCTAAAACTATCTTTATACCTTTTGTATTAATATATTGAACTCTGTTACTTACTGTACCTTACCCTAAACTGGCATTCACTGCTTCACTTTTCCTTTTAGTTCATAGTTACTGCTATTTCAGTGTCCAAGTTTCTTGGTCATGTGTTTCAAATAATTAGGATAATGAACAACATTTGTTATTTGCTTTCTATACAACTTAGCTGTTTCATTGCTTATTCCCAAGAGGGCTGCACTATTCATTCTTTTTATACCTGTATGACTGATATCTCCATTTTTCTTCAACATAACACATTTAACAGCTTATTTAAAAGGCCCAACAGCCTCATAGACTTTCAAAATGGAGAGGCTGTGAGTGAGACTATATTAACTAGAGTACAAGCAGAATAAACAAAAGGTAGGCAGGAAAAATTGAACTTTAGCCTCCAAAGCGTATTTTTACTCCAAGATCTGTAAAATCCCCTTTCATATGTATGAAAGGAAAACAGGGTAAGTTCCTCAATGCAGCATGAGGCTTCCTTGGAGCTTGATGGGGACTCCTGCTAAGGACTGCCCTTGGAGGATGCTGGGAGCCAGGGGGCACCTGCTTCCCTGGACAAGAAAGCCTGGTCTCTCTGGCAGCCTGAATGTATCCCTACCCATCAAAAATAACCATGAGGAATTGAAACGTCTAAAAGAAAGCTTTAGCAGGGTAACCACAGTGTGAGGACCACAAGAGACAGACAGAACTGCTCTGATGTTGCTGAGCTGCACTGCCACCGAGCTCTGACAAGCAAGCACTAGTGACAAAGAGGCAGTTTAAGAAGTTATCTAATGTAGCTTCATTCAACTGTACAGTGCTGTTTAGGAATACTAATGTGTTGGCTCTGTGCAGCATTGAACTATGTTGACGTAACTTTATTTTTCCCTTGCTAGACAGATTCTCTCTTCCCTCTTTAGCCCATCCTTGCATTGTTTCAGACTTAGTTAGGTTCCTGAGCATTTAAGAGTTGCATTAAATGGGGTGGCACAAACTTTCCAAGTATGGCGAAACGGAGCAATATGCAAGAGAAAAGACTGCAGTTACTCACTACAGCAAAAGACAGGTTTGTTTTTTCTAGAAATGTTTCATTTGTTCTAGCAGGTGTGTCTGATACCTTTTGCATAATGATAAACCCACACACATTCTTCATGCAAATAGTGACCCAACAGTTGCTCTTAGTTGCTTCAAGTAGTAAGTACATGTAACAACCTGCACTTATATACGCATGTATGTTTACTGAACATTCATACAGCACAAGACAAACAGAGCCCATTGTGCCAAGGGAGGGACACACAGTGCTGCTGGTACAGACGTGCTGTACAGTGGCCAACACAGTCAGAATCAGCTGAAATCATTGGAAGAGGTCTTCAGACATACTGGAAGCTTCTGATAAATTTTATCTTCCTTTTTTCCAGAAAAGATAATACTTTTTTCTCATTTGTGCTGTTTAAAATGTCTCACCTATCTCAACTATTCCTGTTCCACAGAGGGTTTGAGAGCAGTGTATGGGAGCAATTGCCGCAGCTCTCCAATTTGGAATCTATGGGCTGTGACCGCTATTCAGTTGGACACCTACATGTGCTCCATTTACCTGCCTTGGAAACTAAGGCTTGGCCAGCAGAGTGTTTCTCTCATCCTACATCACATCTTTGCTAGCTTTCTCTGTCATTAAATCTTCCAAGCATTGTGCCTCAAAGGTCAGCAGAGCATTTCTTATATCAACCATCCCTGCTAATTAGGTCAGAGCATTACTAAGAGCTTCTTTTTTCTTATTAGTGATTTCACGTCACATCTGAACCCAATCTTGATATATTGATGAGGAGTTTCTTAACAGGAAAAATAAATATTTGTCAAAATTGTTGTTTCGGCAAATATGATTGTGAACTAATTTGTGCATTTCTGTGTCAAACACACCTAAATCTGCTTTCTTAAAACAGAATTACCACTCTAGGATATAACACATTCATGTATCTTAACTTCCTACCTAGAGCCAGCAGCTCAAATCAGCACCCATATTTGATGTAGGACATTCACAACATTGCAACACCTGCCTCTGAGCTTTGAGGTTGTGAATTACAATAGGTGAGAGGCAGACATTTTCTTGTATCTCTGTTGTACCTGCTGATGTGGGCACTCTCAGGTGTCAACAAACTGTGTTTGGCACTAAGTAGTTTAACTTCACCCATTTGATCTTGCACTGAAATAAAGTGCAGACACCATCCACCAGTGAGCATTAACTGGAACTGCAACCACCTGGGGACCAGGATTGCAATATACTTTTCAGACCTCATGGCCCACCTGAGTGTTTTTAATGCTCTTAGTCAAATACATAGCTTTAAACAGCGAAAGCCACATACAGCAGTAGCTCAAGTTTCCAGATTTGACTTTGCACAGGAATATAATGAGAGTGCTCATTTGGCAGAAAAGCATTTGCAGAGGCTGGCACTCCTGCACAAAGACACAGTGCTGTGTGAGCACCCAGCTGCAGTAACAGCCCTGGTCCTTCCTGCCTATGATATGCTCTGCTTCTGTGCTGCCAGGATCCAGGGAGGATATGGGGAACAGGCTATAACTGCAATATTTCAGGAGACTGTAAATGGAAGGTGTGGGCTATTGTCCCTTTGGAGTTTTACTTTGACTTCACTGGGGTCAAGATTTCACCTCCTAATATATTTATCAATCTAAAACCTGCAAAGCTGCAGACATTGATGACTAGATGACTAATTCTGGTTCACACAAAGAGTTCCTGTGCAACATTTTACTCCCTACGAGGCAGTAAATATATCTTATGCCCACTCAGGTAAAACTACTACATGCCCCAGTAAGCATGATGAATAAACCAAGAAAATTCAGACAGGTTGCCTGGGATAGCTTCTCACCTCCACATCGTAATCTCTCAAAAGCGCTATGAGTACAAGGGCTGTGAGTAGCTTCATTCATTTCATAGCATTCGGTTTTAGAAAAAGCACTAGAATCTCTCTCAATGTGACTAAGAAAATAGCTAATAATTGTCATCATGCTTATCTGATTGGCATTTTAGCTTGAGTTCCTACTAATAAAGAACTATTTGAGATTTTAACAGAAATGTAAATGTTGAAGTTTCACAGGTCATTGAGTTTTATAATATTGAGTCATTGCGCTATTATACATTGATCAAGCAAATAGCAAATGGTGTGACTTGCCAAAGAGCAATACTCAAATATTGACCAGGAATTGATGACAGTCGGCTACTCTCCAAGGATTACAAAAGTTAACAGGAAATTTTCAGCCAGGGCAATTGCAGGCTTCTGCCTTAAGAGAGACAGTTTTGTTGGTTCCTTTTCCTTACCATCTTTTTTGGTCTCCTCTGCTAAATCCAATCAATCTTACCATAAACAGAAATATATTTGGCATAAATGTTCCATTTATGTCAGTTTGCTAGCTTATCTGTCAGTCATCTCTTAATTCCAATAATCTGTATTGTTCTCTTTAATTAACCATATATATTAAACAAACAGGAATACAAGCATATGGAGCATACTGCTCTATTTTAAAGTGTGATTCGTATACAATGCAATTTATTTTATCTTGAATAAAGACTGTTAAAGTACAAGCTTCTAGCATAGCCCTTCTTGATTTTATTTCTCAAAGCTACAGATTTGATCCCAAACACAGGATTTTAGCTCAGAAAGGAGAAAAAGGCACCCTTCTCACACTGCCCTCTCAGAGCAATTCCTAGCAAAAAGGCCTTTTCTGATTTGAAATTGCCTGAATGTACTGTTAGCACAGGCTACGGCTTTCACAGAACAGAAACTGCTGTTGAGAAGACCTTGTCTTAAATCCTACCATTTCCTAGAACACAGGGCACCCTGCAGGGATTTCAAAACCCAGCGCTATAGTCAGACTCCACTACAGTTGGAGGAAGGAGCACACAGTTTTCCTCAGTGCACAGCTGGAGGAGGCTATCCCTGGTTTGTGCACCTGGCTCAGGACCAGAGCCCTCACTCATATCCAGAGGAATGGACTTCATTCCCCTCCTCACAACAGAAGAATTTGAATTAATTCTTCCAAAGAGTCTGTGAGGAAGTCTGGGATCAACGTCCTCCTTTTCTGTGAAAGCTATTCCACACTACTTGGAATAACCAGAAATTTTCTTGGCTAGAGACAGTGTATAGGCTCTTGGACATTCAGTAGGATGGAGGAAAGCAGAGTGCCAGTCCCTTTTATACTGCCTATTTCATGTATTTGTGCTGTATTTTTGATAAAACTGGAACTGACATCAAAGTGTCCTCTCTCCCATGTGAGTGGTTAAGATGAGGTCACAGAATCGCACTCAATATCCATCTTCTTTTTAATCTCCTTTCTTTTTAATCTAACAGATGTTGAACTAGTCCCTAAAATTCAGCCCAATTTCAGCAGGAGAACAACAAATCAGGTCCTACCACTGCCAACTGAAGGACGTGCAACTTCAGTGTCCCCTGTGGCAGTGGAGGAACCTGAGCCCAAGCATCCAATTCTGTACCAGGGGTCCCTGTGTTAAACATATCCATGTTAAATGACCCTGCCACACAAAGCTGTGTGCAGACCTTGGCCAATTGATGGCAAGCCACAGGACTGGTTCCTGCAGACAGTGAGATGCAGAGAGCAGCTTATTCAAGAAACCACGGACAGCTTAAGCATAAGGCAAGTACCAAGTTGCCAGCTACCCTGACTATACTGGGGGCCCTCTGTCAAAGCCAACGCAATCCACAGCTGCATAGCTCCATTTTCATAGCCACATTACAGCTGAAGGTACCAGGGCAGCACAAGACATCTATCCAGCCAGCTTTCAGCAAGCTTGCACAGGAACTGGCAGCAGTCATGATGGGATAGCATGGTCTTCAGCACAGCCTAGTAACTGAGCTGTCCCTGGACTTCCCATGAGACTAAAAGGGGGCAGCCCAGATGTGCTAGGGTCCATCCTGCCACTCTTCCCGGCTACAGTTACACCATCAGGAAAACGAAAGAAACACCTCCAGGGCTCACTTTGCCAACATACCTCGAGAGAAGCCTTCAGTCACCACTTAGCACACACAGTCACAGAGCAATTGCAAATAAATACCTGTCAACACCAGAGCTGTGAATACTACACTGCTGTCCTTTGTGTAATATGCAAAAGGCTTTTTTTTGTACTTCTAGAGGTTTGCATTCACATTATTATTTTCCAGCCTTCCTTACAGTTCTAAGTCACCAGATAGAAAGGGGATCATATTCCACTTCTGGTTTAGGAGCAGAAGCATCTCAGGAGCAGCTTTTGCAGTTTTCTGCCAGCAGAGGATACCCAGGACCAAACCTTTCCCTAGCCTTGAATGCAGACTTCTTTGAGGTTACAAGCACTCACTTCCACTGCCTGTGTACCAGGAGCAGAGAAGATCTGACACCTCACTGCAGTCACCTCTATGATTTGGGGAAAACACATAAAGCTACTTTTGAAACTCTACCATTCCCATTCAGGCTTGTGATGTTTTCCAGCAGCAGGAACTTTTGCACTGCCAGTCTGTGAGCAGCAGTGGTTTTAAGAACTACTGCACCTTGCCAAGAACATTTTTCATGACAAAGGCTCCTGATGGATAGATCAATAGCTTCTTGAATCCTCATATCCTTTTCAAATTACTACCTCAGATATATACCTGAGTAGGCCCATCTTATCTGATAACTTAAACAAGCAACCTGTCTACACTTTAATTGTTATTGAGGATTAATGTTGTTTATAAAATGAAATCAATACAATCTCTATTGCTTATTAACTGAAACATTCTAGGCTCTGCTCTGTTTGCTTTGCTTTTCAATTAGTTTCTATTATTTTCCCTATTAGCTTTTAACAAATAGCTGTAGAAATAAACTTAATGGTTGTGAAACTGTTATCAGAGTCAACAAAGCCCCTTAATGGAAAGTCTTGTATATTTAAATGTAAAAAAGAATCCACTGTTTAATCATTTGACATTATGAGATAAGTTTATTACTATACATCTGTTCAGTGCTGGGGCTTGGTTTGGTTTTTTTAAGCTGAGCAATTAAGAGTTCTTAAGGGGTCCCTAAAGTTCAGATGTCAGAACTGTCAAGTCGTTCACTACATGTAAGATGAACAGACACCATGGTCTAATACCCTTTGTTAAAAAAATAGCAAAACTGAGAATGGGCAGAAAACAATGGGATTGCTGGGAACCTAATAAATATCATCCAGTTACACTGTAAAAGTATTCTCAACACTATGCAGCAAGTAAGTATCTGAAACATTTTACAGACACTGCCCATGCTTTCTCTGTGATCCTAACACACATCAGACAGGTGAACCCCTGCAGTTGCAAGGGTTTGTTCCTCCCTGACAGAACAAGAAGTGTTACAGCATGATTTCTCAACTTGAGCTGCTCTCTTTTTTCTGAAGTAAGATCCAGGAGGTGAGCGGGTGATTGTCAAGGAGGGTGGTCAGGTGGAATATCTTAGAGAGTACTGAGAAGCAAATAACAAGTCTCAATATATAGTCTGGCAGTAGCATATCCCACTCTGGCCAGTATCAAGATGGCACAAATATGTTTTCTCAGTCATTTTTTTTAGCTCTTTGAATAAGGAAAACTTTTCTTCCACATTACTTACTGTGTAGGTGAAAGAAGTGTGCATGTTGACAGGCCTTTAAGAGAACTCTCTGTCTATGGGAATACAGCTCTACCATCCTCACTGAAAGCTGCACCATTATGTACATTTCTGTACTGCATCTTTACACACCAGAGAGGCCTGCAACCCTAACTCTCTTGGCACACTGTTTGTGAGCTCTTAGTAATTTAGCTGGACTTGGTCATGAAGCAAGCGAATTTGGAATAGACAGTTATATAACAAAAGTGACGAGTTCACACAGGCAAACAGCTTTGTCTGCTGCTGCTCAAACCACAGGCACCAAAAACAAGTGGCACAATTCCTGCACTTCTGTACAAAACGATTCTGCTTTGGCAGCATCACCACCGCTTGGTGTCCACTGACCTACACAAAGAACGTGTAAAAACTCAAGACGCAGTTGAATCAGGCCCAGGAAACAGAAACTTTTGGGGGCATGTGCATAATTCCCACACAGACTACCATTTTGCCCCTGTGAATGTATTCAAAACTGCTCATAAGGAAATAATTCTAAAAGCCATTACAAACAGAGTGTGAGCTAGCTGGTGCAGCCTATCTCGGGAAACCTTCGCATTCACCTAGGTTCAAATAATTCTGTTTGCAACCGCCAGAACTGTTCCTAACCTTCACACAGCGCAGATGCATTCCAGGGTAGGGTGAGGCAAAAGGTTATGAAACTTTCTCAGGTGTCATTTATTTCATGAAAGTTTGCTGGTTATTATAATCAAATGGCAATTGTCTGTAATTGCGGTATGCAATGGAAAATCCCTACTTAGGACATGTTCTGCCACTTGCTGCTGAAGTACACTAACCCTCAACAGTGAAGCAATGCCATAAAAATAGTTTTGACATGTAAGCAGGTCCAGGAGTATAATTAACATATGTTTATTTTGATCATTTTTGTTTCTTATGGCTTTGCTATAAGGAAACCATCCTGTATTTTGAAAGAAAGGTTTAATGCAAAATTAAAGAATTCTTCCTACTCAGTTCTTTTACAAATCTAATTACTAATAACACTTTTTGCTTTGATGGCCTCCGTCTTGACTTACCTTCACAAGCAGAGATGAACCTAGTGGTGGTATCTTGCAATACACAGATGCATTGGCGGCTTGCAGAGTAAAGGCACTGATCATAGAGCACCATTTGAGTTCACTCCAGCTGCTGCTTTAAGAAAATATTCTCTTGATAGGGAGCTAGCGTTCAGAACCTCAAAATTTGGTAATAGCTACTGTAATCCAGAGGGAGTTATTGCTCTACTCAAGAAAACAGGAATAAAATTTGGTGTAAGAACTTTGACTGACTGCATGTTGGGCTGCATGGGGCAGGGAAGAACACTCAGTACTTTAATTTTTTCTTTCCTTTTAAATGAAGCAAATTAATGGATTCAGTATATATGCAATAACCATATTATTTGGGGGGGGTGTTACAGAAGTGGCTTGACAATGCTAAAAATGATGAAAAGAGCTTGTAAAGAAAAAAAATTCAGTAGCAGACATTTTTTAGTGTAGCAAGCTGTGCAAAATATATTTTGAAGCTATAGATACAGAAACTTAGATCAGAATCTAACCTCTGGGTCAGCTTATACATGGGTGCAGCAGACTTGCAGATTAAAGCTGGATCTGACTTTCTCAAAAGATGATACAGTTCTAACAGTTACTCTGGGCTTGAGGCAGAGATCACACTGTGCGGTTCTATGGCATGTTCTATGCTTGTGGAAAAACACCATATCTACCCTTAAAATCTTGGGATCTTGTGGAAGGAAAAGTTAATAATAGTTAAGCAGTCACAGTAGTTTATAAGAAGATGTATTTGAAAAAATAAGAGGGGAGAGGAAAGGAGGAATTTCAGCAAGAATTTCATCAGCATGCCAAGTTGGTTGAATATTCCTCATTACTGATTGTACTCTCTTTGTGTTTTGGTTTGTTTTTTTGTTTAGGGGCTTGTTTTTTTTATATAGCTGGCCTAGTGTAGACAAATAAATGCAAAGAAAATGTGCAAAGCTTCCTTGAGTCTGTGCCTGAAAAATTCTTACAACTGAAATTATCTGTACTGATTTTAACTGACACAAATATGATAAATACCCAGATTTTATACTGGTTTCTGGAAAAGCCACATTGGGCGGATCCGTAACATTCACTCCAGTGATCACATCACCACATTAAAACACATACACTGTCGCTTTACACAAAAAGAAGTGACATGAATATAAGATCCAGTGGGACTTCTAGTTTTTTTTCAACCAAGAACTGACTGCATGCTTTCACAGGTATATACAGTGAAGAATAGAAATTATGTAAGAAACCTGAATAAAGGATCTCTTAAAGAAAACGTGTATGAGTATGCACCTATATAAAACTGTAATTATACATGCTGGCCATTTTGAGAAACCACTTATTTTGCAAAATGACTTAATTCTGGGCAGACAGATTATTAGCAAAAAAAAGGACTGAATATTGTCTTTATTGGCATGATAATACATCTATTTGTATTTCCTTCTTGAACAACAATTATACAAACACTATTCAGAGAGTTAATATTTTCACAGCTTGAACTATCATGATTTTAGCTGTTATATTACAACTTTCCCTTTTACCATCTGCATGTACTAATTTCTTTGGACTCCCGTGACTTCATTTTAAATAATCCTGACCTTCATTAAATGACTTGGCTAAGGCTGATTTAGGGGCACAACTTTATTCTTATTAATATGCATGCCTGTAGGAAAATTGGAGAAATGCTTTGCAAAACCAGTATTCAATTTAGTAGAAAGGAGAACAAAGTATTATGGTTTTGGCACAAATATACAATTCTACAGTCATAGGACGGAGAATAATTGGTTAGCAGCTCTTCAAAAAAAGGATCTCAGAGTTGTAAACTGCAAGCTGAACTTGAAATAACAGTGCTGGAGCTCTGAGCAAGATTAAACACAGGCTGCATTTTTCAAAGACATTTCAAGAAAGTGTCTTGTAACGAGACATTTAATACACAGAACACAGAACTGGTTGAAGTTCAGCACCCAACTGGCAAACTCCAAATTGTTTTTAGGGGATATTAATGGCTACAATTAACAGTTAAATATACAGGAATAACCCGAAGAATATACCCCTAAGTAAAAAAGACCCCTAGAATACATCCCTAAGTAAAGAGTGCGAGACATTATGTGACCAGAAATGTTTGATACAGCACCAAACATACAGGCAAAATTTATTCTGCTACAAAATGACTCAAATTATTGAGACAGGAACATGTGTATTCACATGCAGAGAACTATAAGGCTTCAATCTTTGCTGGTACCCTTGCAGTGCAGACACCTACCTCTCTAATCAGCTTGCTTGGTCTTTGAAAACACCAAGAGCTCACTATAGTCATATAAACTGGGGAGGAGAGATGCAGACCACAGCAGCTTCAGGGAACATAGAGAGGAGAAAGCATCATTGAGAAATCTAGAGAAGATGCAGAGAGGAGCAAATATGAACATCATGGGTTTCTTCTCTTGAATGGTTTGTGTCTCTATGCTTAAAATAGGTTATGCTATTGAAATTATTTTTTTATATTATATGAATAGTTGTATATTTTTTTTTTTAATGTAAAAAGAAGCCAAAACAGTTTAGAAAAAGATCAGTTGGCCCATGTTTAGACTGACAAACCAAATTTCATATGCTCCATCTGTATTCAAGTTTGCCCCAGACAACAATGCCGGTATTGTTTTATTTGGTTTTAGTTGATTTCTATCCAATTCTCCTAAAGAAAAACAAGTGTGATGCCGCAATACACGCACACAGACATCAAGATTAGTTGCATTAAGTCAGTATCCATCCCTTTGAAAATATCCAAAATGCCTGCTAATAGTTAACCAAAAAAGTCGCATAAAATGCCAGTATGCATAATTAAAAGCTCTCCCTAATCTTGGCAAAACAGTGGCCATTTCTCACAAAAAACTATAAATAGAAGCAATATTGGGAGAAAAAAAAAACCCAACAAAACAACAAACCAACCTTACCCAGAGGGTCTTTTTAAATGCCTAATTTTTATACAAAGCTATATTTATTTATTTGAAACAGTAGGATACAAAATATACCTTACAAAGCTGATTAAACTTCACCATGGTTCACATACCCAGCTGAAGGGTTTTTTTTTTTTTGCCTCCCAGATCAGTTCCTGTGAATATTACTTTGCAATAACAGCTCTGGAAATGATCTAGCAATACCTGGGAGCCAAAGAGCCCTGCAGCAAGAATGGAAACAGTAATATCCTCTCCAAGCAGACCCAAGGATTGTCTGGCGAGATGCCAGTTTACTGGTGGAAAGTACCCACATTTCTCTGGATCGTCCTGCATCTCCAACTCCTTCTCTCTTCCTGCCCTCTGGCTCAGCAACCCACCTTCTCCCTGGTCCTCCCTCCACAATACTGCCTGTGTCAACACGACTTCAGAGCCTCCTGAGGAGCATTTTGGCTGTGATCTCAGAGGCTCAATGCTGAGCTGTGAAGAAAGCAGCATGGGAGAGACTTTTTGAGGAGTGACTATGCCATGCTCAGTGCTATCAGGGCACCTCAAGGTCTGCTCTGAAGGGGAAAACTCTCTACTGCATGGGAACAGCATAGAGTCAGTGTCTTGCTCCCAACCCTCAAGCTCCATGATCACTGACTAGTCACGGCCAACGCTGACATACCAGACAGTGAAGGACCTGCACAGGTATTTGGTTTCACCATCTGAAGAGCCCTGTAGAAACCAACACAACTTCTTCCTACAGCATGCTTCTTCCTCAGCAGCTTTGTCCTCCTGAATGCTGTTGAGGATACCACAGAACTGAATCCTAGAGAAGCACGGATGCAATTTATGACCTAGCAGAGGAAATAATCTATATATTATATTTCTGGCAGTAGTCTGGAATGAACTTTTTAAGAGAGAAGACTCACTCAAGAAGACAGCGAGAGCGCTGGGAAGCTACAAAATGCTTAAAGAATGACAAGCAGCAACAGTGATAGAGAACTTAAAGTGAGAGAGGATAACAAATAACATGCGCATTTGCTATGTGATGGGACTTGAAGGAAAAAAAAACAACCAAAGACAGCCCAGTATAGTTTTTTGGTGTGCATATTGAAATGTTACAGAACAGACACCAAACAGTCTGGGCAAAAGACAATATTGCTTGAGTACTGCATTTATCTGGGAATTGCCGCCTTGGAAAAAGTGTGAACAGACAGGGAGAAGTTAAAAGGACCCAAACAGATATGGGTTTGCCTGACACACAATTTGAAAACTGAATCTGAAGTCTGCTATGGGGACCTGTCTTGCTCCGAACTCAGCCAAAGTACATACAAAGTAAGCTTGCTTTCGAGTGCATCTCTCATCTCACTGAGACTTATCGTATCATTGAGGTCAAATATGCATTGCTGTGCTGTGGGTCAGAGCCTGAAACACTGAGAAAAGACAAGGAAGCTTTCTGAAGATATGTATGAAACCATTACTGTGACTGAAGAAATTCTTTCCACCCCCTGGATTTGTTTTCCAATGCCTCCAGCTAAATTAAAAGCAGAAAGCTGATAAATTTTCATCAACTCTTTCAGCACATTACAATTAGAGCACATTTCATCATGTTAAACATCCTTTAGTCAAATAAATGCTGATTTGATCTTCAGCATCAACAAAAGCAATGAACTGAATTTATATAGCAATCCTCGTGCACTTTGCTTCTAGTTAATATTGTGTGTATTTCCATGACCAGGGCCAAGGCTATGATCAAGGAGCTCAGACTGCCAACCCAGCACCTACAGTGCTGCTGGCTGGGTCACCATGCTACCCACAGGTTTTGCTTATTCGCATTCTCACACTTCTGTACCAAGTAAGTCCCACATAAGTTCCTGAGTGCTGAAAATGAATTACAGTAACTCCTCCTTAACTTCTTTCTTTTTTTTTTTTTTGTTTTACTTCTATTTGATACTCTCTAATAATGTTTGCTTAGTAAGCTATTAAAGGTACATTATTTCCAATTTGCTGATGTAGTATGCAACCTGCAGATACCAAGATCAGAGCTAATAACATTCTCCAGCTCTTTGGTCCCTCCATATTGTATGCTTTTAAAATAAACTTGGATAGACAAACCCTTTCTGCCTTTGTTTAGAGAATTATTATTGCACTGAGGAACATGCTGATACAATTGCTAGCTTGGTAGACTATTTATGTCATATCTGATCCTGTAAAGGGTTTATCCAACAAACTCTTCCTGAATACTTTGAAAGTTCAAGTAGAGAACTCCTGTAGTATTGGAGCTATTCTAGATTTTCCCTCTTTCTATAGCTCTACCACAGTCTGTATCTATGACAGGAACAAAATAGTGCCATATGAGTGGAGAAGAGCAAACAATATTTCCATAGCTAAGAAAAGTAAAAAGAGGAATTTGATGACTGCTACAGACGTGTAACTCTCACCGCTGTTGTATGCAAACACATGAAAGGTAGATAGAAAATAGCATAAATTGCAGGTTGGGTTGATTAAGAAAGAGGCCACAACAGGCTGACTGCCAATCTTTCTCTGAAAACTGATTTTCTTGACTTTGGAAATATGACAGATTTGTGTCAAGTCATCTAAGGCATTTGATATAATGGCACATAGGAGCTGAATGTTTTAAATTAGAGAAGAAGAGGGGGTGGGGGGAGAGAAGAAAGCTGGATTTAGTTGCATCTATACTTACACTGTGAGACAAGTGATTTGTTTGGAGCATCCCACAGTTATAGTCCCTCATCGTCTGCTGCTCTCTTCTGGCCTATGCATCTAGATTTCCACCCCAAAGAAACAAGTAGAGGGCACTGTAGGTGTAAAAGGATGCACATTTGGGTGTCTCTGGACATAAAAGTAGAGCATGTGTTTGGATAAAACAGCTGAGAAGCACGTTGCTTCACTTTATTTTTATGTATGCAGAATGATGGTGAGCTGCCAGCATGAATGACCACATGTGGCACTGCCAGAATATGAATATATGAACTTCTGGTCAATCTGCTCCAAAACTGTTTATTGTCTTCACAGTAATTTACATCTTTAATTCCAACTAGAAATAACACATGTGAAAGCCTGTTGTTCCAGAGATCAAAGCTAATTGGAAACACCCTGGATTTTCAACTGTATGTTGCAAGGAATGGTCTTAGAATGGGTTCCAAAGATAGTGCTGGCTTCAAATTGCTGCTGCAGCAATCCACCAACCACCCTGCCCCAGGCAGACCCTACAGGGCTTCAGTCTGGCACCTTGCAAACTGCTCACTGGGGCTCACATGTCCATTTCAATGGACAGTTTTGGGCCAACTGTAACACTGAGCTTCAGGATTCTCTACATAAGTAGCTGTTGCACAAACAAACTGAGATTACTGAAGTGTTTGCTGCCACACAGGTTACCTGTGCATACAGCTTTGAGGTCTTGTGCACGTACTACTGGCATGTGTATTTGGCTACGTAAATGTAGAAATTTTATGGGTTACATCTAAACATAGACATCTCTAACTGTTTGCCAAGTCCTAGAAAAGCTGTACAGGTTAGTACAGTGCAAATGTTGATGGGGACAGGACTATTCATTTCCATCCACTGATTGAACAACGTATCTTCACTTAATATAGGAATAACTAAATACAGTGAGAAAAGAAGAATTACATAAACTAAGAGAAAATGTGAGACTGCATAAAATGTCCTCATCTATTTCTTCCCAAGCTCATTTCTGATAGATATCTACACATTGGCCACACTCCAGAATGGACTACATTGTGAAAGACATGCATGCTTTACATTGCATTGCTACATACAGAAAACAAGCCTGACTGCTGGAGTCTAGAAAAACCATTTTCTTTTTCTTAAAAATTCATCAAAGTTAAGAAAAGCTATCCTGTTTCATAGTGTGAGAAAAAAACTCATCTATTTTCTGAATTGGTAAGCCAAAGGGAAAAAATAAAGAAGAAGAAAAGAAGCCAGAAACACATACACACACACACACACAAAAATATAAGACAAGAAAAATTGAACACCAGCATTCCCAATTCAAGTCAATCAAAATATTTGCAATTCCTCATTTCAGTTTTGAATTTTTTGGTTTGTTGTTGGTTTAAGTAGGAGGGAAGTCAATTTAAATTCACAAATAAATTATTTCCTGGATATATTTTAATGGGTCATTTTTTACAGCCTCAGAACTTTTCAAAAACATTCTTTGGACAAGAAATCAATCAAACGTCAAGACTTCACAAAGATTACTCTGTTTTTGACAAAGCAGAGCTTGTCTGCACCCTCTTACCTCAGAGAAGAAGCAGTTTGTTGAAGGAATTCCAGCCCACGTTATCAATTATGTGCTTTTGCAATACCCATCTCTGTAGCCTGCATCTAGGTAGAGAATGACTAGTGACATGCAATCTTGACCTAATGATCTTGTCTCCATAGGAAACTTTACGTCCAACTACACATGTAAACATCACTTCAGTCTATTAATACAATCTAAAACATTTCATTGGATAAATTAAATAAATTGCTGTCATTATCTTTTTGCCCGAAACCTTCTTCTAAAACCAAAATGAAATTACTGAATAAAACATATCTAATTACACTTTTTTTCTCTCCTAATCTGTCTCTCCATGATTAAGCTAATGCTTGCCTACAAAGGTTAGCCTTGGGCTCTGTTGTACAGTCACTTCTTCTTTGTTTCAACATGTTAAATGCTTTTTTTTTAAACTGTGAAAAAAATATTGAGGTAGATGAAGTTACTAGGGTTACAGTTTCTTGGTTACCATTGATATGAAAGAAAAAAGATATATTGTAGTTTGTTGGGGTAAAACTATTTAGAGTAACAGAGGGTAGAAGCTGTGGATGAGCCTAGCTAATCCTCCCTCTGGTAGTTAGACTTTATCACTGAGGTACAGTGCTGGGTTTACGCTGAGTGTGTAATGGTAACTAATGGTTCCAACTAAAGTAAGAAAAGAAAGGTGAGTTAAGCATGCCAGAATCAATTGCTTTTAGGACTGTACAAACAATAAAACACATTTCTCAGAAAATTAAGATGTAAAAAAAGAAATAAAAAATAATAATAGTCTTGCTGATGGCCAGCACCAGAAAGGCTTTTTCGAAAATCAAAACTATAGAAGAACTTTTGAGTATCTTTTGACCTTTACATTATTTTTCCATTTCCTCTTTTTCTTCCAATCCTTTCTTTTTTACATCACTTAATTCCTCTTCAGCCTCTTGCTCTTTCCTAGTTTTCTGTCCAGTATGGTTCTTTCCTTTCCATGCCCTCTATAGTGAAAGCTTGATTTTTTTTTCAAAAATTAACAATTTGGTTATTTATGAATCCTGGAGCTTCAAAATTTCTTGAAATGGTGGCTGGGCAATACCTGAAGAAATATTCATTAGCAGGATATTATTCTGAAGACTGAGAACTAGACTTCCTTCTAGCATTTTGCAGGGTTGTGGTTTTGGGTTTTTTATGTTTTGGTTTGCTTGGGTTTTTTTGGGTTTTGTTGGTGTTTTGAGGGTTTTTTTTTAGCTTGGTTTCCTGGGGTGGCTATTCTGAGTGATTTTTGAGAAAAGGCAGAAAGGATTAGGTTGCATGGTCAAAACTGTTAAATTACATAAAGTGAATGCCTCACCTCATCCTAGCTAACTGTAAAGTGGTGCCCTTGGTAAAAACACCAGGTCAGGAATTCATTAAAACTAGCTACTAACAGTAGCTTTTGAATGTTTTCCAATTATCTGTGATAGTTTTGAGCCACCTCTCTTAACACATTCAGTGGCCTGATGGGCTGAAGCTAGCTATGCAAAATTTTTCCTGGAAGAAACTGAGTCTTCAGCATTGAATGTAGTGAAGCAGCAGTTTTCAAAAGTGTGTTTGTTCATAGGTTTTAAGTGGCCAGGTTTAAGTCATGTTAATGAACATACAGGAAAAGAAGCCCAAGGCTAGTCTGGATTGAGGATATTTTATCTTTATCAGAATCAGGTGATGGAATTATAATCCTGTTCAGTGAAAGCCAAAAGTACAACCCTGAGCTACTTCTGCCTCTCTTAGTTGGCAACTTTGATCTGTCTTTTATCATCTACTTAAATCAGCTTCTGCAGAGCAGCATCTAAGGTGCATTCCAATCAACACAGATAGAGAAACATGAATATTACAGGTACTTAAAAGTCCTTAAATAAATGGTGACCCCTTAAAGGTGCAGAGCAAGACTAATGTAATTGCATCAGGAACAGTCATTTTAAACTGGAGTTCGTGGGTTTTTATTTCTTTCCATTAACTAACCACAGTGTTCTGAGCACTGTGTTGGGTATTCTTTCTGCATTTAAAAAAGCTCCTTTAGCACTGTTACAGTAAGTTTTTGCCTCTGTTCGTATCTCTCATGATTTTTAGAAAATCCTGTGCTGGGTACTGCTTCTTGTGTAGCTTTACTAAACCCAAAGTTTAGAAGTTATGTGCACCTCTGTGTTTATGGTGCCATTTATTTGCACAGAATAGAGACTCCTGCAGAAATGGAAATCAAACACAGAACCTTCCTTTTCCAGTGCGCTTCATGCTGACTCTTTCAAATATTCTGATAACCATGACTTCTTACCCCTATAACACCAGGAGTAAGAGACCATTCTCCCTATGCATTCAATAGGAACTGTTGCAAAGATCGCATAGTAGCGAAGATTATATATAGTCCACATCAATGTTGGTTTTGTATTCACTTTTTGAATGCCTTTTCCACCACAGATGTAATGTGTAGTTGTATCTTGCAAAGTTCAAGACTTAAGAAGCTCTACCTTTGAGACTGTGCTGGAAGTCCTAAAGATTTGAGAATGTGCTTTATGCTAAAAAGACAAAATAAATGTACAAGTCAGATTTGCTAAAAAAAAAAAACAAAACCAAAAAACCAGCTATGTCTGTAATTAGCAGCCTGATACAATGTAAATGTTCTCAATGATATGATGCAGCAGCAGCTAGCAGCTGTGCATCTCTTCCCTCTATAGCATAGATGCTTGCTGATGTAGACAAGAAAGCAAGCCTCTGGTACCCAGAGAAGCAGTTGCATTTTGCCAGCAGGACACAACCTGCTTATATACATCCTACAGGAAAGGAGAAGTTTGCTGCCAAGGGGAAACACTGTACAACTTAGCCAGGTTTTGCCTATGAGAGTGCTCAGTTCATGCATCCACTTGCAGAAATCCAACAAATGCCAACATCTCATTTGTTGGGAGATGGGGTGCTCTTGTAGCCCAGTTAGGAAGGGGTGCTTTTGTAGCCCAGTTAGGAAGAATGACCAAGCAGCCCAAAGAAGTGAAATAATTGCTGGCCACTTCCATGTACCCAGGACCACTCTGCAGAAGGAAACATTTCTTCAGCTTTTATCATGGGTTTCAGTAGAAACTCATCTGATTTTGCCATTCACAGCTCTGTAATGTATAAGGGACAGGATGAATGTGCCAAATACCTTGGGCCCATTCAAACTGATTCTGCTAGCTGCTGCTTAATACATAATTATATTTAGATGTGCACAGGCAGTGAGCAAGCATGCACCGTGGTTGGAACAAGTGCTGTCAAAATATCCTTACTCCAGACTTCCCTCTATCCTTACACCAGACTTCCCTCTGTATCTGGTTCCTTGTGTGGCTACCTTTTTAGTAAAAGTACTCTGGGGAACAGGAACTTTCTTTACTTTTGGCAAATAATTTTATAGTAATATTTCACTAATGTTAATAGTTTATTATTTAACTATAATGGCTGTAGCAAGTATTTTAACTAATTCAATCTGCTTTTATATATCAGCAGTGATTGCACATTTGAAGTTCTGTAAGGCAACTGATTCTATAACCCCCAGCAATAATTAACCTGCAGTCAGAGTAAAACAAGTTAAGAAATCTACCAAGGTAGATTATAATATATGATTAGAAATTTAAAGCAAAAAACTAATGGTGGCTAGTAATGGCCATTCAAGACCTTAACACTAAAAAACCTTCAAAGTGACTAGTTCCACTACAACTTTGCTCACTGACATCTGGTTTTCACAAAGCAGAACATGTTGGAAGGGACACTTGGGCTCACCATGAGCTTAGAAGCACGAGCCAGACCTCAGAATTTTGCTAGCAGGATTTTGAAACCGAAAACAGCAACAGGCAGAAACCAAGAATTTCAACTCTGTTACCCTCAATGATCAAAAATGTTCCTTTGTTGTTTATGTTTTTGAGCCAGGAGAAATAAAAAAAAAAGGGGGGGGGGGAGAGGGGGAGGGAGCAAAATAAAAAAACCAAATAAAAATAAAAAAAACCAAACCAACCAAACAAACAAAAAAAACCGAAACAACAACAACAACAAAAAAAAAAAAAAAAAAAAAAAAAAAAAAAAAAAAAAAAAAAAAAAAAAAAAAA
>JANRGW010031615.1:4339-33636 GCA_024733675.1 Psilopsiagon aymara | reverse complement strand
CTTCTCCTCAGGGGCGGGCGGTCCGAGCTCCGCCCGCCGTTAGCTGCCGTCCGCCCGGCTGCTTGCCGTCCGGTCGGGCTTCCTTCTCGCGTTGCGTTCAGCATGGCATGGCGTGGCATGGTGTGGCATGGCGGAGAACGAGTTGCGGCTTGACACTGAGCAAAGCCGAGCCTCAGCAGTGTGTGCCCGCCGGCCTCCTCACGGCTGAGGGACATGGCGCGCGGTGGCCGCGCCTACCGCTGCTGTGTGCGCAGCTTCGCCATTAGAAATTCATCCCTGCTTAGTTCTGTCATGTTTTCATGGGCTTTTATGTCCGCGAATTTGTGTAACACTTTTTTGAACCTGGTGATACCCCCAGAAGCTTTGCAAAATACAAATGAAAAACTTAGAAAAAATTCCAACCTTCATCTTAAAAATGTGCTTCCTTAAATTCAGTTGTTCTTTAATTCTCACCTAGTCCTGCTCAAACAATGCCTGGTGCTTGCAGGGATTGGTGAATGCCAAACCTTGCTCTTAACCCATACCCTTCATAGCGCTCTGGAAACCGCTGGTATGTTTCCCTTCAGCTCTCTCTGCTCCCATGTGGGGTTTTGGGCACTGCAAAGCGGGTGCTCCATTCCCTCCACCATTTCTCTTGTGCCTCCTCTGTACCTTCTACAGCCTCGCTGCACCCTGCTGAGGGGCACAGATGAGGCTGCCCCCAGCCCTCAAGGTGTGGGTGCACCAGGGTGTTCTAAAGTCATCGGCAATGCCGTTCCTTACCATGATCCCGACTGGCTTTCTGGCTGCTGCTGCCCTCCAGAAAGCCCTCAGCCATGACTGCAGAGCCCCTTCAGCCCAGCAAGGGCTGGTCCTTATTCGAGCATCGCTGGCAGCTTGAACATCCTTTATCAGCCATTCTTCAGGTTTAGCCATCTTTATTCCCTGTTTACATTCCACGTGCCGCATTTCTCCGGGCTTCACTGCTTGCCCTGCAATAGGCTCCTTCGCTTTCTCCTTGAGTCATGCAGGGGAGAGGTTTGGGCCATGGTTTTCTATTTGTGTCAGACATTTCTAGCCTTATATTTTTTAAGTGTCTGGGCATTTGTAGGCTGCTTGCTTCTGAAGTGCTCAGTTAGGGATTTCTGGCATTTTCCCCTGGTTTTGCATGGGTCATTTTCCTAAAATTGAGTATCCGTTTGCTTTATTTGGCTTAATTATACTGTGGTTGCTACTACAGAGCAGCTCACCCGCTAAGAGCTCTTGAATGAGATCCTCTGCACTGCCAAAGACTAAATTCAGAATGGTGGGTTTTTTCTTGTGGTTTCTAAGGTCAGTTATTCTAGAAAGTGTCACTTATTGCATACAGAAATGTTGTCTCTACACTTCATCCTTGTGAGGTGTTGACCTGGTCCTTTATGTGGGTGGCTGAGCCCTCCCACCGCATGTCCTAAACCTGCAGCTTCTCTAATCTTAATGCAATTGTTGGAGTGAATCAGTGCAGGGAAATGAGCAACCTCGCAGCTCAGCACAACTAAGAACAGCTCACACGGGCATTTCTGGATCAGAATCAGCAGCTATATCACCTGCAAAGCATAGGATGTTGATTTCTGGTGAAATGTGGCCTGCGCAAGACACTTCTGAATTAAGCCTTGACCTGGCAGTGAGTTCTCAAGGGGAAGAGGAGCTGTAGTGTTGAATTCCTCCCTGCCACATTACAGCCTGATTGCAGCTGCAGTTTTGGCTAGCTGAAGTTTTCAAACCACCTTGCAGACAGAGCATTGTGTCTTCCCAATGGGGAAGGAACAAAAGCATTCACCATCGTATTGCATCAGACTTTGCCATTTCAGTTCAGTCAGTCACTGCACTAAATGAACTTCTCTCATAGCAGTATTTTGGAAGCTTGTGCTTCATGTGTTGTTTTGGGGTTTGTTGATTTGGGTGGGGTTTTTCAATTTCATAAATACCAGTGTATTTATGAAATACCATGTAAAAAATTCCCAATTAAAAGCAAATTTAAAACACACAAATCTTCCTAAAATCCTGTCCTGAGAGCAGTCCAGCTCTGCCACTGAAGTCCACTTCCTAGATGAAAGAAGACACATCTGATAGAAGATTGTCTAGTTTTGTCTATCAAATCCATTAGCTATATTACTGTAACTAATGTCTTCGGTTCCCTGTGTGACCGGTTTCTCTCCCTCTTTCCAGACTTACGCACATACGGCATTCCCCCTCCCTTGTGGCCTTTCACAAACCCACATCCCCCTCTGTGTAGCTGGACCAGCAGGACTACAGGCTCATTCTGAGGCTGGTTTGGAGCTCCATACGTGCTGGCCAGCAGCCACCTCTCGCAAACAAGGAGGAGCTCATCTGGGGCAGCGTTCAGGCACATTCAGTGTAGGAAATAATTCATTCCTCTTTATACTCACAGAATTTTCATGAGTTTTTGCCATGGATTATCATTGCAGCCTCCATCCTATCTCTGCTACGTCAAATTTGGTGAAATTAGCCTGAAGGTTCAAAAGTTACCAGGAAAGGAGGAGCGGAACAGATGGACCGAAGAGGAGTTGTCAGACAGCATGATCTCATAATCCCCGCTGGCATAGGAATTCAGGCTAGAATTGAAATATTTCAGGTCAGAACAGTGTGAACTTAAAATTCTCATTTTGAAAGAACAAGCCTCGAAAGTGAAACTTATTTTCATTTGTCAGACCATCAATTGGCTTTGAGGGCAGAGATTAAACAGCCGCCTTCCCCTACAAACACATCTCCAACATTACGTACAGCCATTTCCCCACCCAGCCACAGCCCCGTGTGCTGCAATGTTTGCTTTTGCAGCTCCTTATGGGTGAAGATTGTTTTTCTCATATTCATTTTGCCTTGGTCATGTTCAGTCAAAGCACAATTAAAGGCTCACCTTACCCTTTTTTTGCCATTCTAGTAGCAGTTGTTTTGCATCTGTGCCCAAGAGAGAGGTTGCTTAAATAACATATTGCCTTTACAGACCACTTTATGGTAGATTCCAGCAGATTAAAACATAAACGTTTCTGGAAGGATGTGTGTTAGCTCTGCATTATTCCACAGATGCCATGTTGCACGTATTTCCCTGCAAAGTACAACACTGTTGTGCCAGATACCTTAGGGAGAAGCTATGGGTTACCCATTGGCCAACTGTGAAGAACAGCCAAGGAGCATGTAGGCAGTGCAGCTGGCCAGTATAAACCCTCCCACTGGGATACATCTGTCAGCTGAAAAACTCTTATATAAATCATCTGCTTATGACTACTCCAGGCTTTTGTTTTGGTCTGTGTAAAAAAAACCTAAACCAACACAGATAATACATGGACAATATAAAGTCATTTTCATATGCATCACACTGCACATCCGCTAGCAGCAGGATGAAGTTACAAGTCCCTGCTGCAGATTGCTGGAGTAACAACTGCTCTTAGGAAACACCCTGTCCTAAAAGGCAGTTCATTACTTTAAACACATTTATATTCTGAATTAAGAGCACTTTTGCAGTGCTGTATGAACTTTTATTATAACAAAGTTAGAAGACAGGAATTTGGCACGAGGTTGCTCTCTCCCCCAAGCACATGCATCTTCTCTCTAGAGGAACATCAGATTTCATTCTGAGACCTTGTATTCCCAGAAAAGCAGGTCAGAGTGATTAGTTTTCTTCAGCTTTGTTGGATTTGGTGTCATAAGCAGAAGAGAAGCTCCTACACACTTGGGCTAATGCTCCTGGTGTATTTAGACATATGACACCCAAGGTTAATTTCCTTTCCTAGAAAACGGTTTGTTCACTCTTCTGACCCTATTTTGGATGAAAACCCCCAGCGGGGCTGCTCAGCCGAGCTGTCTGCAATGGGTTTTGTTCACAGGAAACTGAACCTCTGTGGGGAAGCACACCAGGACTTGTCAGGGGCCTCGGCAGGGACTGTGTGGGACCACCTCACTCCCTGCCACTGCCCTGCCTGCTCCTTCTCCCATCAGCACTCCTCCCCAGTGCAGCAGAGGTTCCTCGCCACAGGGAAGACACAGGACAGCAGGATTCTGGGGGGCTTTTATGGGGCTGTGTCCTCAGCCTGCAGACTGTAACATCATAGCGGACAGTAGGAAATCCGCCTCCTACCAGCAGCAGTCTCTGCTCTTCCAAACAAACCCAGCTTGCCTGGCAGCAGTAAGTCAGCTCTCCCCCACACCATCATCATGCACTTCTTGCCACACCACGGTCCTTAAATACATAGGGTAATTCACAGCTTCAGGAATAATAACAACTGAGAACTTTGCCATTGCAGCCACTTTAAATTGCCTCTTTTAGAAGAAACTGATCATTATAGCATCATGAATTTAATCCTGATTTAAAGCTTTTTTCCATTTCAATAGGCTTTGCCAAAACAGTTTCACCCTGATAGGCAAGGCAAGTTTCTGGAATTTTAATATGAAATTTGAAACATCCATTATTAGCAAAATGAGGAAACTTCTATAAACACTTCTATAAACAAATCATAAGACATTGTAAATGTCATATAAGAAGCTGCATAGGTTATAAATTGTACATGATTTACAAAAACAGTGCCACCACATTATCATAATTGTGATGCCCCATGTGGTTCTGCGGTTCTTTATTGTGCTGAGAAAAGTGGTGCTGTCCCCAAATACTGCACTGCTAGGAGCCTGTTACAGCTTTTTTCCTCTTGAAGATTGATTTATAGCAAGTTAGTAAAGAGCTCGTTGTATTTATACTTGGTCTATGATAGCAGTAATTTCAGAGAAAGCTGTGGTAACAGTTTTCTATGCTTTGTGCATGAAGATTTTTCCTGATTCAGCAGCTCAGCTTATTTGAATCAATCATAAACATATCAATGAGCTCCTTGCCATGGTTTCAACTTAAAGCTCCTATTTCTGTATTTTAAAGAGTTTGCTGTAGTTGAGTGCAGCATGTATGATAAACTGAAAGAGGCTCCGGTGGATGTCACACACTACAGCAGAGAGTACAGTGATGTGACTTGCAAATACATTTCAGTTCCGTCCCATCTCACCTAATAACAAACTGAAATGCTCATCTTTGGCTGTACATCAGCAGGGTCGTGACTGTCAGATCTGACAAAATACACATGCAGAACTCGGAGGCTGCCTTTTAGCGCCTTTTCCCCTCTCTGATAGAGCTGGAGTGATTTCAAGTAGAATTACTTAGAACAGGCGGTAATGCATTTCAGTTTGCATTTTGTTTTACAGGTTGGTTCTGGTCTTCAGAAATTCAAACAGTGCCCATGGTTAGAGACAAGTAATGTTAATGACGATTGGGGTTGTACTGGGCCAACAGGTAGAAGATCCTTAGTTTATTCAGCACTCCAAAACCCTCAAACCATACTATTAACCTTGAATTGCTAAAACTCAGTGAGCTCCTTATGAAACAGCCATGAAGCCTATACACAAAGGCTTGCAAAGAGAGGCAATACTACACAGAAAAAGCAAATGATGAAAAATTAAAAACAAACTAAGAAAGGTACAAAAATCTCTATATTATGATAATGATACAACACAATACTGTGCGTGCGATAGAACATAGCACCACACACATGCGTACAAATGAACCTGTGCAGTATAATGCACCCCATGGGCAATGAACCAACCATTCCTCTGGCTCTGGGACCCAGGGGCTCCAGCACAGAACCTGCTCACTATCACCTTCAGGTAACAGTGTGACTGGTGAACAGCAGAAAGCTGTCTTGTCAGTGCTTCATATGCACCAAAATCCCACTTAAGTCTGTAACACACAGACTCTCAGTGACCTAAATGATGTAACCAGGTTTCACCCTCTTGTGCAGAAAGGAGGAAGACATTCTGAAACAGGAGCACCCTCCCTCTGCTTTGCCCACGGGCGAGGCTCTGGCTGGACGTGCCTCCCAAGAGTCCTCAACTGCCATGGATTTACAATACTCCAGGTGACCCAATGGTTTCTGTCCTTTTCTGTTTCTTGTAGTGCCTGCATTTTAGCTCTAGGTAGTGACAACACACCTGGATGGTTCTTTTGCAGCCACCAATTAACAAGTAGTGCATTTAGGCAGTCACTTAAGCAAATTGGCTTCTTTCACTGCAGAGGAAATTAATTGCTGATGTGTCTGCCCCATTAGTGTTTGTAGGGAGAACAGCTCTTCCTTAAAGAGTAGCTAAAAGGATTCAGTTCTCCTCCCAGCCATTTTGGGGAGTGCGAGTTAGTGGATTAAATATCAGTGCTGTTTCTGGCTCTTACCATGCACAGCCAATGGCCAGGTGTCCCCAGGAAAAGCAGGAGTTCAGGCCCCAAGGCCGGAACCAGGCACAGCTCTGCCACGATGCTCACACACACGCAACTTCACCTCTTCCCATTTTGAGCTCTCTCCTGGCCTTTCAGCTCATGGGTTACACAGAGGGTACAGCCAGATACTCATGATACTGCTGTTTATGACAGTAACTTGTTTGTAATCAATAGGTAACTGTTGTTAGGCTGCAAGTGGTGTAGCTGAACCCATACTCATCCGTGTAAACAAAAGTAACCGTGCTTAAGGGCAGAGTCTTAACACTTTAAGTTAGATGCAAGTTGTATTAGATCTTAGTTCCTTCTTCCCTATCCCAAATTCTACACTAAGAAATCAGGATAGAGACTTGTCTATAAATACTAAATGAAAAACTGTCCTTCCCATGGATATTTTGGAGGCCTTTCTATTTCTGCTTTTATCTGGTGAAACTCACTCTGAACCAAGGCTGGGGGTTGTATAAGGCAATGCAGGACCAGTCTCTGGTTAGCACTGTGTTATAGAGGATCCGCTGCTCTTTTCTGGATATAAACAAATGAGCTGCAGTGGGCTGGTGGGGGTACAGGTTGGGCAGTGAGGAGGATTCACCCTTCAAACTGCAGTGGGGAATGTACATGAAAAGCCAACAGTTTTAGGGTGGTTTGGTTTTATTCTGCCTCTCTGTGATGACAGGGTGCCTTCACAGAGCTAGAGGAACAGCTAACCCCAGAGCAGTGAAGAGGCGTGTATCCCCCTGACACCAGTGTACCACAGGGGAAAGCCCTTCCTTTCCTCTTCCCCCAGGAAAGAGGCCAAACCTCTGTGTCTCCAGAAAAAGAACTGGATGACTTCATCTCTCCAGAGCGCTTTCCACAGAGGAAAAGACCTGGCAGCCCTGTAATCTTGTCCCTGCTCCTTCATTTCCTATGTGGTAATTGCAGAGAAAATAGATCAGCTGAGCAGTAGCATCTCCCCACCTGCAAAGAGCCCGATCATGACGCAGAAGTGCAGAGCTGCTGAGGCGGTGGCAGCATTTAACCTGGCAGCATGCAGGATGCTTTTTGCACTCATGTTCCTATTGCACACAGTTGTGCACTTGCACAAGGACACATGCAGGCATGGAGCACACACAGGAATTCCCAGCTTCAATAGAACTAGCAGCATGAGGATACTATTTGCATCCCCATTTAGTGCTGCACCGGCTGCTCTGTAGCAATGGAATCACATCCCTGGAGGGCTGTCAGAGCCCTGGCTGATGCTGTGAGTTGCCTGGGGCAAGGCCCCCAAAAGCAGCCACCAGGCCCTGTGCTTGAACAGCCATGACACTGCCTGCAGCCAGACTGCTTCTGACAGAGCCAAAGGAGAAGAGCTGTGCCTGAAACACCTCCTGAAACTGCCTGTGCCTGAGGCAGCAACAGCCCCCAGCGGCAGTAACTGAACGAGTAAAAACAAATGAACCCTTTTCATTTCCACTCAAGATTATTCGAGTAATTTTTATTGAAAATATAAGATCTACAAAGCCATGGATACCCAGCGTGGAAGAACTCATTAAGTTAGCACATTCATCTTTCAAAGGAGAATTTCAGGTCGACCTAAGGTACAATAATGTTCAATTTAAAATCTCGTTTTTTTCCTTCTGTAAGGTTCAAATCTCTTTTCATTAGGAGGTTCTGTGCAAGAGCTGCTTGTCATGAAAGGAAACACTTTACAATCCATGAATGTGTTCATTATATAATAAATGAACAGCAACAATATACTAGCCTTTTTTTTTTTTCCTGTTAACAGTCGTGTGTTAAAGTAAACTCTTACTTTATTTTTTTCCATGATTTGGAAATTAGTTACATATGCACCAGAGGAGCTAGTAATTTCTGCTGCTTGTCAGCTACACACAATGAGTATATTGCTGTGTGCTTCCCCCAACAATGAGGATTTTAGTAATATGCAAGGTGTACAGAACATAATACCAAAACCTGCATCACAGAAAAGGTTAACTGTTTTCTTATTCAGCTGCCAGAGTTTATAACCTTAGGCTCCTCCCCAGAGCCAAAGTAGGGGTGGCCGTCCATTAGGTTACGTAAATTAAATGTATACATTTTCCTTGTTGGCAAGTTCCAAGCAGTAAGCGAGAGTGCAAACAAGGATCGGTAAGCTGCCACAAAATGGATTCGGATTTCTACTCCGTGTTGTAAGAGCCAAAGGGAGGACACATATGTCTGATGTTGAAAGAACAACTGAACCTTTGTTTTTGATCGTTATGGTCAGTCTGTCATGAGGTCTTGTATCCGAATGCTAAAAATGGCACCACTCCTGGACATCCCATAGCCTTACACAGTACATTTGTGTTTCCCCAGCCACCAAGCACTGGTCTCACAGAGACCCTGACTCCATAAGCTACTAAAATACAGATTTGGGTGCTGGCGAATCCAAGGGAGAGCTGATACAAAGACAATCAACCCTCGCACCAAAACCTAATGGTATGAGTTTACTTAAAGCCACACTGAATTGGTTGTGAGAGGGTGGAGATATGAACACACCTCTGTGCTTCATCCGTAAGAAGGTGGACAACTGACCATTCCAACAGAGGGTCTCGAAACAAAGCTTAGTTGTCCTTTAAACAATGAGAAGGAGAGGCATACATAAATGGTCACCAAGGCACAATATGACAAAGGTGAAGAGTCCCTGAGACTCTGGTCTGGGTCTGTACCATTCCCCTCCCTATACAAGTAAATGAGAACATTTAGGAAAATATAATACAAAATCTCTTACAGGAAATATAGACTACACTTGCTAAAATCACTTCCCTAAAAGTGTTTATAGCTTTTTTTCTTTTTTTTCTTTTTTTGTTTGGTTTTTTTTTTTGTTGTTTTTGTTTTTTTTTTAAAAGACCTTCTTTAAACAGATAATGCAAAGACTGGTCCGTTTTTCTTAATTACCCGGCAAGCCAAGCTCTAATGACTTCACTAAGCAGAAGTTGTATTAAAATACAGCTTCATAGTATTGCTACAAGTTGGGTAAATATGCTCTGAACAGCTTGATGAGTACTAAATAAACTTTGCTGTTTTACAGCATACATTTTCTTTTTTTTTGCACTTTTTTAAGAATAGAAAATGCAATTATAGTGTGCAAAAGAAAAAAAAAATTAATTATCTTCTAGCTGAATACTGTAATTTTAAGCCATGTCTTCCATAAAGATGTACTGACATGAGTAAATAGAAGAAGAGAAAATAGAAGCCAACAGAGATTTCACTTCTTTGCAAGGAAAGATTAACTACTGCAAACTGGATCACTTGAGTTCTGTATTCCTCAAAGAAATGGAAAAACAACCCAAAAAACCACTGAAATGCTTCAGTTTCATCCCCCCCCACGGTAACAGGTTGAAACTGCAGCGCTGCTTTCTGCTGCTCCCGTTAACATGGACAGAATGATTTGCTGCTGGTTGGATACTGAATACACAAAAAGCAGAAGAAAGCTGAGATCATCCCACATGAAGTCATTATTAGAGCTGGCTTTTCCCCGTTTTGAAGTACAGTAGTGACTTGTAAATATGACCTTTTCTAAAGATCATCTGAGATTCGAGCATTTATCTGCCTTCTTCACCCAAACAGCAGCTGCTGAATTTACTCTACAGAGCCCGCTACAGCCTTCAGAATGGTTTGGGTTTGGGTTTTCTTTTTCATCATGAAAAGATACCACAAGAAGTAGTTTTATGGTTTCACCTCTCTGAATCATTAACACGTTGTAGATTCCATTTATTCTTCCATGTTTGAAAATGGTTTCTGCAACGATCAAAATAACTGTCAAACTCCCTCACGCCATGCTTCCAACAGGTTGAATTTAATACTTCTTGAACGGAATGACATAATTTATTTCCTTTAATTTGCAGTATGGCTACATCAAGCTAGCTTTAAGTCACAACTGTACCTAACCACAGTTCTCTGCAGCAAACCCATGATTTACAATATCTAATATTGTGGTTACAGTGCAGGGAACCGTGGGTTAAGAAACCTCCATGTCAGAGTACTGTGGTTGGGGTTTCCCGGAAGAGTGGCAGTTGACACCTCTGGAATATTCATATAAGTGCTTCAGTCAGATGGTCCTGAGTTGAGCGGGGAACTCAGGCACTATGAGAGCCTGGCATTGAGTCTGCGGGAATGTGTGTAGCCTCCGTCACTCGAACCGCTTTGCAAACTGTAGTGGTCTTCAGCATCACTGGCACTTCCAATACTGTCCATTTCACCTGGAGCAAACTCCATTCCTTCAATGTCTACTTCTAAAGAGAACACAAGAAGGCACTTTCAGAAAGGCAGCAGCTGTAGCAAGTAATCATGGGCGAGTGCCAATCAGTGTTCAGGTGAAACCTGAATTGTACTTCATTTTCTGTAATTAACAGAAAGAACTGGAACAGTAATTCCCGGGGAAAGGATGATCTTGTCCACCAGAGAATTAAAATCCCTTCTGTCCTCATCCACATAAATATACTGCATGACATCAATACCAGATGCTGTCCCAGAACTGTTCCAACCTGTGCACAGACACTGATTATAAAACACCCCAACCCTCCAAGGCTGTGGCACTGCAGGTCATGGTAACTCCAACCAACGCAGGTGTTGCTGGCAGTGACTGTGGTGCAGCCATCTGTGCACCGGGAGCTACACCCCGACCACAACTCACCACCTCAGCCCTGACACAGTCTGCCTGCGCCGGTGCTCGGGCACAGAAACACTTCCCATCATGAAATAAGGGATGGTGACAAGCAGCTTGAAGAGCTCTGTCCTCAGTGAGAGCCAAATGTAGAAACACTTGGCGACTGGTACAGAGAAAATACTTTATCACAATAAATGATGTGGAATTCATTTATTCACACATATGAATTAGAGACCAATAAGATCTTTTTTTCCCCCAAGAAGAAGATATTATTCCAGCCTTTGTAATAATTCCTCTAAAAATTCAGAACATTAAATGGCAATTGTTCCAAAAACTGGCAAACCCACATGCAGTGTAGCCAGCTTTAAAATCCAAGCAGTACTAATGCTTCACAACTGCTTAGAGAAAGAGAACGTTTCCCAAAGCATGTAAAAAAGATGCAGTAAGTTTTTATCCTGTAAAGCACACAATGCAACTATTTTGTGAGGGTTTTGCTGAAACCCTGGATTTAGTTCTAAATGCTTTCTTGCTTCCCTGCTCTCCTTTCCCTGCCAGCACCTGCAAGTCCCTCTGGGAAGCCCTCGTTCAATTACCTTGTTCAGAGTCAGTGGATATTGTTGATCCCATGCTGTCAGTGCGGATGCGCTCCATGCCCTGCACGGATAGCTGCTCCAACCGGCGCTTGAGGTAGCGGTGCTCCCGCTGTAATTGTTCTTTAATATTTAGAGCTTTTCGGTCCTGTTCTTCCAATTTCTGAAAGGGAGAAGAACGACAGTGAGCTGACAGGCTTTATCACGCTAAACTCACGTAACTGAAAATCTGCTCATCAACAGTATCACAGAATCACAGAATGGTTTGGGTTAGAAAGGACCATCTAGTTCCAGCCCCTGCCATGGGCAGGGATACCTCACTCTAGACCACATCACCCAAGACTCTGCGCAACCTGGCAGTGATTTTAAAGCAGTTTAAATGTTTTCATTCATTAAAAATTTAAATTCAATTTATTTTTTTTTAATTACAGTGTTATAGAGGTCAGTACAGTTTAAGCAGGCTGGGCCAGAGCTGAATTTCACAATGAGAGACAGGAACATATGGGGAAAAAGAACCCCCAAATCCCTCAGTGATTCTCCTGCCACCAGCAGCCACTCCTCAGCTAAGGCCAAATCATTGTTGCCTTGGTTGTGGGAATTCTTTAAATCACTTTGTCAGGCAAAGCTGGCACCATCTCTGATAACTGGAGTGTAGCTCAGGTTTCAGTTAGAACATAACGCCTCTGTAGGTGACATAAGAGGCTTATCACCATGCAGGAATCACTGCAGCCTCCCGAATGCTCTCCCTCCTACCGCAGGCCATGGAAAATTTTAACATTTAAAAAGCTTCATTAACAATAAACACTATTAATTACATAGAGTAGGAGGAATTTACTAACAATTCTCTTTATTCTTGCCTTTTTTTTTCCTTCCTTGAACTGCAGCAAATACGATAATTCGGTGATAATGTCCTACAAAATCAGTGGTATTAATCCAAAACTTCTCAGCAAACAGCCTGTGAAAGGCTCCTTCCACACATGTACCTAAAATCTCCCCTCTGCTTGAGTAAAAGACAGTATTAGTTACAGAAATAGAGTATTTCACACCTGGTAAGATGTGCTGCACCGTTGGTCCAAATGCAGTAACAGAAATAGCATGGTTTAAGATTTCAGCTGAACCCTCTTCCAAATCACTGACAGCGATTTAAAAGAAATTACTATATAATTAGTGAAGAAAGCATAATGAGTACGATGGGATCAAGAGCAGGAAGGGCACAGAAATCAAGATGCCTCATATTATTTAACAGAATTATCTAACCAGTGAAGTGAATTACAGGTTGTAGCAGCAAAAGCACTCGTCAGAAAGACCCTACTTCTGCTTGAGCTGTGTTTACAGGACACTGAGATTCCAGAGATGTGCAGGGAGTGAGCACAGGTGCTGCCAGTCCCTCCCTGCTGTCTGAGTGAACCTCTGCTGTGTATCCTGAGGAGAGCAGAGGACACAGTGCACAGCAAACCACAACCAAACCCATTGCAGAGATCCGGCTGTTCCAGTGCCAGCCCCAGAGCAAAAGTATTTATCTCTGGAAGAAAACCCCAATTGACACTATTGAATTGAGCAGTTTCCTGGCTGAATGAGATCTAACTTCTGCAGCCTCATGTTAAGCCCCCTCCCAGGCAATACACTCTGCAGATACACATCATACGTGGATACACAATAAGAAAAAGGGTTGGTACATACACATACACAACAAACCAACTGTGCCCAATTGATCAGATTTCCTTTTCCTGTATTTTCTTGGCTGCAATCCCAAACTTTAACAACTATTTTAGGAATGAACTCAGTGATTCAGATCCAGGAGACTCAAAACCATCTGATTTTTCAGGGCAAGCTGCAATATATGGGGAGGGTGAATGACTATTCAAAATGGCAGAGAAGCATTGCCATGCTCTGGTGATGCAGCGGGGAGGCAGCTTGCCTGACCAAGGGGAGCAATTAAGGGGCACCCCAGTTAGGGTAGGTTCAGTTAAAATCTCAAAGAGAAAGTTAAACTTCAGCCTCAGTGTTCAGGAGAGTAAGTACTTTGTACCGAGCACGATGGACTTGGAAAGAATCTGCCCCTAGCTGTTTTTATCAGCAGCTGACAGGGTGACTACATGGCTAATCTCTCACACTTGCCACTTGTAAAAACAGTTCTTCAATTTGTATGCATAAGCCCATGACAGGGGGGCAGCCCGAGACAAAACCCACATGCAGTGCCTTTCACGCATGTTAGCCTCGATTATAAACAAGAGGCTGAAATCTCAAATGGTAAAAGCAGGGCTTGCCCAGCTGCAGTCAATCTGCTTCTGAGAGCTCAGTGAAGTTGTTCACAGGAATGGTTTTGCTTAAATTAATCTTTAATTCTTCATCTGAATCACACCCGTTTCTGCAACTGCAGTGGATCTCAATGCTGTGCGACTGCAGGCTGATCGCCAACATACACCATCATCACCGGCAGTGTTTCACCTCTCCTGACACCTCCTGACCTGTTTCCCTGTAACACTGAAAAAATGCCAGCCTTGGACACAGCAGCAAAACCCCGTTCTTTAACTTTTACATTTGAATACCTGTTTGTCTTATTTCTGCATAGACCCCTGGTCTCCTGAAGACAATGACAATGAAAATGGGAGTGAAGGTGTCTTTGAAAGAGGAGACCTGAGGAATAATTCCTTTTGAAACTTACCTGTGCCAGTGTATAACCTGTGCTGCTGCTGGATCACAGGTGAGATTTTGGGGTTTGTTCTACTCTTGTTCCACCCAAGCAAGGGAGAGGCAACAAACAGAAGAGTGGATTTCATTTTTGATTTCTTTTAAATGATTATGAAATGCTCCAGGATCTGGTCATTAAGATGTGGGATGGGGATAAGGGTTCTGAGTAGCTATAATCCCTTTGACTCCATTAGATTTTTTGATCATGAATAGATCTGGCTTTTTACATTGAAATCAGTACAATGCTACTTTACAGCTCTGATACACATATATATTAAATTGAATGTAAACTATTAGTAACTAAACAGAAACCACTGTTTTATATGTCTGAGACTGCAGACAAATTGCAAATTCCTGATGCTGTGCCTGATATCCTTGCAACTAATAAAGGCCAATATACCCAGAAGATCAGACGTATGGATATGGATTTGTGTGAAAATTGGTTTCCTCTCTATGGATTCTGGAAGATTCTGCTTTAAAAGAAATAAAAGTATGAATGAATGCTTTTACCTTGATATGCATCTTGGCTCTTTTCAACAGACTTAGAGTGGTGTGCCTGGTGCTGTCCGGCCCGAGCGGCACGAGCTGTTTTAACTGTTCCAAGTATAGCCGGAGTTTAGCCCGCCTGAAATGATTAAAAATGAAGAGCATTGTGGTGAAGTTGCACCCGAACAGCATATCCTATATGCAAACACCATCTGTTTGCAGGAGCTCGATTCAATGGTGGCTTCCTTTCCCCTCCCTTTGGCAAAGCTTCAGACCTAAAGGTCACTTGAAACGCAGTTAACACTGCTCAGCACATGCAGACAGCAGGTTCATACCTATACTGCAAAGCTGTTTGCTCAGTCTGGGTAGTCCCATCTTAACGAAGGGGGAGATGTGAGCAATCCGGGCAAGGCTGCACACTGAGCCTATAGCAGGTAAGGAAGGAAAACTGGGACTTCACCCCAACAGTGATTTTTTGCCAGCAGAGAGGGAGCAGGGGTCTGCAGACCCCAATTTCCCCTCTCCTGCATTAGCCCTTCCCAATGCAATAGAACACACTCCTGGTACACAAGACAAGGGTATGCATGCAGCTCTGCTTCCAGACATGCCTTATCAATGCACTGTAACAGGGAGGGTCCTAATGCCCCTTCTCCTCCCATCCTGACCCATATTTCCCGACGAGGAGATGATGCTCCTCTCACTGTACAGCCATGAAGACCTTTATTATCAACACACAGGAGACCATGTCCAGCCATTTTGGGTCCTGCTTTCTCTGTTACTCCCTTGCAAGTACCACTACTACTGCTCTCAACAATCTCTCCTTTACTAATGACATTAAATCTATCAGTAAAAAGAGCATCAGCAAAGTGGTTATTTCTACAGATGCTTGTCTCCCAAACTTTGACTGTCTTTGAGAAGGATGCTGGGTCCGTGAAACAGTGGCTTCAACTACCCGAAGCAAGGCAATGGCAAACCAAACAACACTGTGAGAGCATTTCTACACCTAAAACCAGAAGAAACTCTCCTGGTTGTAATACACTGATCCATACCATTTTGCAATGGGATAGAAATGGATGCAGAAGCGCTTATATGAGCAACATGTCTAATATCTTCCTTTCTTCCAGCCTGTTACAGCCTGAACAAAGCAATGACCCGGAGCATACCAACATCCCCCACAAAATAATAATAACAAGAGAAGGAGATCACAAGTTTGAGATGAACAATCATCTTGCTCAAATCTGCTCGATGCTGCATGAAGGAAACACGCTTTGCAGGAAATTTAATGCTTCTACTCAAAAATGAACCTTCTGTTGAACAACCAGTTCAGAACCCGAGTCCAGCAGCACTGTTTGAAATGCAAAGGATTTAATATGCACCGAATGACAAGTTACGCATGTGTAATTGCAATGATCAGTGTAATGTGACAACCACTTCAGAATTAATGGGGAAAAAAACAAAGCAAAATAAAATCTAATTAAAATACAGTAATGACTACACAGTTGCACGTTTCGTTCTGGCTGCCTATAAATCAGGAGCGTGTCAGGTAGGAAACCAAAGAGCAGTTCCATCAAATCACTAATTCTTTCTTCAAGCCACTCAGGAGAAAAAGGAAATATTGGTGAAAATGTGATTCTCAAGAGAAAACTGATGACAGACTTTCTGTTCAGGTCTGTGGTTTGTTTTTAACTGCAAGACTCTCAACTTCGCCACCTAAATGCTATTACTGAAACAACAGCAACAAAGGCTGGGATAAATATGCACAAAAATAGCCCCGTCAGTTCACAGGTGCCTTGCGGCTGCTTCTGGGACAATGAGCTTTAAAACAGCAAAATGCCAGAAGTAGGGAATATAGGTATTTCTACAGAAAATTCGAATGGGGTGGGTGTTTGTTTCTGGGGCGCTCGCACCCAACAAGCACCTGGCTGATCTGGGTTTGAATACAAACGCTTGCTCCAGGACTAAATCGAGATAATCTTTTAGTTTTTAAATGGCCTCTGAAGACACACGCAATCATCTGCGTCACTCAGCACAACTTGGATGCAACTGTATTTAGACAGCTGACAAGAGAGTGGGGACTGAAGATGAAGGAGGATGTGGCAGAGGACAAGAAAAGTATCCAAGCAGTAAACAGAGAGTTAAATACATGGAAATGGAACGCTCAATATACTTGGAGTAATTAAAAGTCTAATAGGGAATAAACAAAACTGTTGATCTGAGATCTAATTAATATTAATCCAGGAGAACGTTAATGAAACCGGATTACATATCAACTTCTCTGCCTTTACTGCTGTCTGAAGAAAGTCTGCTTACTGCAGGGAGAACATAAGGACTTAGTGCACTTCCTCACCATCAACTGGGAAGTTAACAGAATCATTACCAAGGTGCAGAGGGCACAGGCTGTGAGTGGTTTTAAAGCACTAATTCTTTTATGTTACCTCCCAACCAGGTAAACCAGGACTTCACAGGAGAGAAGCATCACAGGACTGACACTAAGGAAAGCATTTTAACTGACCGGTAAGAGCAACTGAAAAGCATAGTAATAAAACATTGTTTTAAGGCATTGTAAGCACTAGCAATTGACAGCATTAAATGTAATAAACACACTCGGTAAAAGACACAACTTCATTTTGTTTTCTTTTTAATGGGAGCTTACATTTAATTACTCAGCACCTATGAATCCATTAAAGATTATAAATCACCAGCTTTATGCAGCTCTTTACGTAAGTGCAGGCATGTTTATGTGCCTAACTCATACACTGAAACACAACAAGCAGCATGATCGATGGCATAGATTGTAGATGTAAAAAGCAGAAAACCAGCCCACACAATTCCTGTGGCGCTGGAGTAAATATCCCCACGTCTTTCGTTTAGCACATCGCAAAAGAAGTGTAAGAATGTAAGAAAACATTCCAGGCACATTGTGTTAACAGATCACACCAGCAGGAACACGGGACTCCAGCTCCACGGCAGATAAGTTGTCGCATACAGACTCTGCCAGCACTAATTTCTCTCTTTTTCTGCAGGGACCTGGCAGCTTTTGCTTTTCCTCAGCTGCCCACTGGAGGAGGGAAAGGCACTCACAGAGGTGATCGTGGCTGGAGCTGCTTTGTGTTTTGCAGCTCATGCTTTGAATTCCATTTAGAAAATAAGCAAGAAAAAACCAACCCAGCAGCCTGGTCTCAGAGCAACGGGGCAACGATCTCAGTGCATGAAGTGTGGTTGAAGTTGGGTAATTACACTCTGCTCTGGCTCCAAAACCTGCCTGTTGCACCTTCACCCACACAAGGATGGTGTCAGGACAGGACACTGGTGCCTGGAGAAGAGGGCACTTACCTCACGTGGATGCACAGAAACATCCCCCTCGTCACTGGTGCTGAATTCACCAGGGAAGGTCAGGATCTAAGAGAAACAGCCATCCAAAATCTGAATGCTCAAGCCTGCAGCTGTTTCTGGTACAGACCCACACATAGGAAGAGATGCATGCATGACCTGTCTCTGATCTACCATGTTTTCCTTTGTGCCAGATGATGAAGGGGATTCAGATGCTCAAGAGTTCACTGTTTCTCCATTAGCAAGCCCACATGGTCCTGTAAATCTGCATTACAGCTCTTCTAATGCTTAATAAAAACTAAGCCCATAGATTGGGTCAGTGTTCCACAGCAGTGGCCACATCAAGGAGCAGTCGGGTGGTTCACCCATAAATACAAAGAGGAAAGCATCTTGCTAACTACTAACGTAACGGCTACCAAGTGGAAATGCCCAGACCTGGTTTTGCATCCATGCAAAGCCTAATGGGCAATACTGGCACATGTTTGAGAACCAAGAATAAAATGAACCCTGGAGTCCCACGATGTGGTGAGCAATGCAGCAACTTAACAGTGGTGTTAGGAACTTCTCTGTAGTACGAGGGCATCCACTAGAAGTTCATTTAAGTCCTCAGAAACTCCAATTTGCTCCAGTGCTTGGCTGCGAAAAGGCAGGAGCAATGCAAGCCAGTGAGCTACAGTTCACCACATCCCCAGAAAAGGCTGCCATGCAAAAAAGTAAATTAAGCTGTTTGACCCTAATCAATTTTGAAACTGTGTTAAATGAGTTTATTAAATAACGGTCAATAAGCTTCTCCATATGTATGAAATCCCAAATGCAAATCCATTTCAGCGCACCAAGAAATGGAATACTAAGAGGCAGAAGGGAAAAAGAAGAAACAAAACCCCCTATTGTTCACACTGGATAATCTTCATTCCAAGGAAACTACAACAACTCCAAGAAATTCCTACAACCACTTGATGGGTGTTGCAATGGGAACAAAATACTTCTTAGTGGGGCCAAATAATAGAAATAATAGAACAAGAGGCAACGGCTGTGAATTGAGAGGTTCGGGATGGACATTAGGAAGGAATTTTTTCACTAGGGCAGCGGTGCACAACCAGAATAGGTTGCCCATAATGGCTGTGGAAGCGCAGTCCCTGGAGGTTTTTCAACACTTACGCAGACAAAGCCATAGACATTCATTCCCATCAACATTTCTGTGAACACAGAAACCCAAATTGCTCCCATGCATGTAACAGCAAAGCACCCCCAACTGCGTTACTTCAGTCTGTGCCAGTTTGACTGATCCAGTGCTGGTAGGTTATGGAGTGACCTGATCTACATGTAGTCCTTCCACAGAGGCTCTCCAAGGGATTTTTAGGTCCAGCACAGCAGATGGAAGCGGCCTGCAGCTAGTCAGACAGCAGACAGTTTTTCAGGCAGTAGCTGCACAGCTTTTTGACAGTAACTAAGGTTCCTAAACCATTCAAGTATAAATCTAGAGACTTTACTTGGAGGCCACTGATCTGTGCAAAGCCAGCTGGAAAAGGAAAGTGCACATCCAAAACAAGCTGCGTAATCCTTAGCATGGCATGTTTCAGATAGGCTCTGGCAAAATTAAATGGCCATGGGCACTCGTGATATGGGGTGACAGCTTCATATTCAAGTGAAGCATGTGCATGTCAATCCTGCAACTCTGGCTGGGCAAACCATGCAGACAAAGCTGGGATAGCCTTCCATGGAGGTAGCACAGGGTAGGCATTTCCTTGAAGGTGCATCCAAAGGCATAAACAAGAACTCCACTTCTGACATTGTGCTGCTGAATGACAGAGATCATTTGTGGAAAGCATCAAAAGGGCCATGCTCATCTGTTTCTCAACAACTGTGGACAAGAATGTAAAACTCACTAGAGAGAAGTCAAATTCATGACAAGCGTTCACTTTGCACATCCTCAAGGTGATGTTCACATCCCCAGTTCACAGCACCAACAAATCAGAAGAATGACCCGCTCACATGGGATCACAGAACGGTTACGGTTGGGAAGGACCTTAAGGTGCACCCATTCTGTTGGCCCAAAGCTGGCTGTGAAAGGGAAGGAGCAACTCTATCAGCAAAGTTTGTCATCCCGTGGGAAGCCCCCAAACAACTCTGTTGCTTCAGCACCCACAGCCCCACACACCTCTCACTCCATAGGGCACCACCATGGGCATGGAACAATGCTAGCCTCACAAGATGGCCCTCACTGTGCTTTCTGCAAGATGCTTTAATGCTACAACTGCTTACATGGCTGAACATGTCCCTGTTTCATATGTCCCAGATTTACTCTACTGAACCAGCTCTGTGTACTGGCTGACATACTCTCCAATCAATGCTACACATACTTGCTTGGTGATATTCTGAAAAGGACAGGACACTGTACATCAAACGCTCTGATGACATTGAAAATGCAATCATCACAAGCCACACTAGTGATAACAACAGATCTGAAATAGATTCAAAACCTAAAAATTAGTGATTTCTGTATATTAACCATTTCAGTCCAAAAAACAGACACCCTCTGACCCTATCTTAAGGTTGGTACGAGTTTAATACAAACCAATCTCCACTTCAAAGAATATAAACCCATTCATTTGTAATGAACCTAGGGGAAGACATATTATTACAGACTGGACAGAATTACCAAAGCATTTCAGATTCCTTCTCTCTTGTTTCATATTCTTCCCCCACATTCAAGCCTATCCTGGTCACAGTGCTGTGCAAGAAAGTTAATACACAGAGGTTTAAATCCAGAGCAGTTCTTCATTGTTGCAGAATGACTATGTAATCTGCCTTAATAATATGCATACGATAAAGTCAGGGAAGAATCTCTGCACCAAAAAGTCACTTCTGGAGTCAAATGTTGTCCAGGTACACTGTGAATCAAAACAGCCTGGGCTGAGCCCGCAACTCTGGGTTAGAGGCCCCTGCAGTTAACTAATGGTTGTGTTTTCTCCCTAAAGAAAGGTGATTTTATCTCCCTAATGGACATGAAATTCAGCATAAAATACAGAAGTGAGCTAACTGCAATAACAAAACACCCATGTTTTTACAGGAAGATTCTTCACAGTTTCATTTATGAAATGCAAATACCTGTGTACAGGGAGCACTCAAGTTTTAGAGAGAATCAGCACACAGCAGCTCAGGATCCTCTTGTGACATGAACACAGACAGTATAATTATTCATAAACTCATCATTATGTCTAAGTCATTAAGAAATGCAGACCAGCAGCAACAGCTTCCCCACTGTGACTCCAGGATTCACCTGCACCAAGGTAAAATCAGAGAGAGGAACCCTGCTTTCCAACTCCAATACCAACCCTTTCTTACTACAGCTTGGCACAGAGGCAGCATCTCGTAAGGGCTTCAGGTCTTTTTTGCACAGTTACACTCTTGAGCAATGCCAGAATTTGGCTGCAAGTGGCTTTAATGGTATTGAAAATTAGATGTGTTCATATTGTTTTGTATATTCCTGGATATCATGGCCATACATACAACGTTGGTAAATACGTACTTATATCCTTCACTGCTTAGTAGAATTTGGGACTCCTCCTTAAGCTAATGCTTTTCAAAGTAAGTGTTACGACATATTTACAGCTCTACAGTACTTTTCGTAAGCTACCAGCGATGATTCTGTACTCATTAAGAGACATTTGTTTACAAGGCTATTTAAAGAGATTATATATAAATTTCCATCTTAAGAAATCACAGAAATTCAATCATATAAAAATGGTTCTAAAGAAACCTATTTATTAATGGTCCAGACAGAATTTAGCATATCTTCAGCAAAATATTAAATACAATGGAAGATAACAACACTCCAATGAAGTATAAAATCCTCTTTTATATTTATTTCGATCAGAAACACTTTCAAAACTTTCTAATCTACAAAAGATACCTAAAATGCATTTTTTCCCAAAAGAGGCTCTAGCTTATACTTGAGCTGCACAATCTATTTCAGCTACACAACAAATTTGCTTTATTGAAAAGGAAAGAAAACCTCTTGGTATTAAAGCACTGTACCATAGCAAGGCACCCAGTGTGCCGACTGCTCTGAGATGTGTGAAATGCTTGCTCACAGCCGAGTGCTCCCAAGTCAAACCTGAACATCCAGTAGTGCCCTTACAGCAAAGCTCTTGGCTTTTTATTATCCCAGAAAAGATAAGCTGAACAGCCGTGTTCTGTGATAGATGCCATTGTTTTTCCACAGTAAGAACAAGATTCTGCAGCTTGTGCTGCAGGTGAGGGATTCATCAACGGTTTGTTCCACATGGCCTCTGTAACTAAACTGAGCAGGAAAGCCTGAGAAGGCACAGTGGCAACTGACAGGCAGAATAAGGTGTGAGTGCCTAATTGCAGTGATTGTTTGGGAATTAAATGCAACAGCCCCACAATCAGTGCAACCACCTGCTGTATCTACTTTAGTATAAACAAGGAGTTGCATTCTCTACATGCATTTTCAGTGTGCTGTGTATTTTTGATGCATCTCTTTTGCTGAACTGAAACCAGCCTGACAGCTTTAGCAGCCAGGTATCTGGTGCTCTTGGGGTATCTCTGAAGTATCCAAACACAGTACATCAGCTGCCTACAAAGGGAATACCTGCAAGTTTATCTTAGCCTCGCTAGCTTTCAGAGAGTCACTGCTGCCATGAACTTTGGTCATCTGCAAGTTTTCATGTGAACACTGCTCAGAAATGCCTGGTGCTGCTCCTAATCCTGATCAAGACAGAAGGAAACCTCTGCTGCCTGTTTCACAGCTTGCCATTTCAGTGTTTTGTGTATTTTATCACCCAGAAAAAGACTTAAGTTCTCTATTTCACCATATATAAATGCACACTGCAGCATTCACTGCGCATTTTATTTACTTTCACTTAGTGCCACTTCAGCCCACTTGCTCAGCCAGCTCTCCACACTTTATCTTTGCCTTTTTACCATCCAAAATCTGTGCCTTGTTCATGGTTTAGAACACATCCATGAAACCAGAACTTATTCCTACACCTTTCAGCAAACGTAAGTTAAGGGAAGTACCTGCAGCACCACAGATCTATGTGGTTTTGGCCAGGTAAGCCTCTTGGCAGCACTGCAGAGGAAGCTGGCTGGGATGGAAGCTGAGGACAAGTGATACCAGCTGGTCTATGGGAGGGAAGCTGCTGATTCCCAAGAGAGGGGATACCTGGCAGACCTTGCTTCCTTTACTGCCCTCTTCCCCTCGGCCTCTTTTCCCCGTCCCTCTGGTAGCTCCCTGCTGAGTGCAGTGGCAGCTGCCTGTCCTGTATTACAAGCACTGGACAACATCAACATTTGTTTGCTCTCAAAATGCCTCCAAGCCAACTTTGATGTTCAATGAGCTCCAGTTCCCACCAGAGGGTGAGCTGTGGTGGCTCACGTACTGCCACAAGCAGCAGCAGCAGCTAAGACACACAAATGACAGCAATTCCTGAGGCTTGCTTTGGGCTGGAATTACCCTGTAAAGCACCCTGGACAACGCCAGTGCAAGAGAGCTGACCAGAGCCTTAACATCTGGTGGCTGGCCAGACTGCCTGTGTGCTGTCCCCTCAGGAGTGTATCTGACAGCAGAAGCAGGCAGACAGACTGATGATGGTCCCAGAGTCACATTTTACTGCAGAAGAAACAAAAGCTCTGTGGTACATTAGTGCCTGTTCCCATATTGCTCTCCTCCTGCTGCAGAGTGAGCACGAGCTGCCAGAGGCATGTGGGCTGTGACACCATGTCCCCAGTGCTACCTCACCGCACGCTCATCCAGGTGCCTGAACTGCCTGCAGACCAGCCCAGCAAGACAACACCAACATACAGTGGTCAGTTTCCAAACAGTCCTTTTCCTTCATGGGCTCGAGGCGGGCACTCAGGGGAGTGCTTGTGCAGGGCAATGCACAAGGACACCGGCAGCTCTACCCGGTATCTGGTTTAGCTGCTTGGAAACCATAGCATCAGGCTCTGCGGTACTGAGAGCTGCAGGACCAACGTCTCACCACCCTCATCATCCCTCCTCGTTTCTTTCCAGGGTTCTCCCTGCAGCCAGGCTTGTCCTCACAGCTTTCCCCAGGCTTCAGCCATCCCACTGTCTTAAGCTGCTCTTATTTACGAGCAGCCATGAAAGGTTTAACAGCCCTTTTCAGGTCTTGGCCATAAGCAACAGCAACATGCAGAAGTCTGAGATGTGCTTCACAAGAAATGTCAATAGGAACTGACAAGCCGTACAGGAATTCCCAAAACATCACAAGCAAACACAATGGCAGCTGGATACCATTTGTCTTTCCTGGATGGTGACCATCTCAAACTTACATGTGTAGAATTATTCATCCTTTGACCAGAGGCAATAAGATCTCTGACCTTGCAAGAATCTGAGGCAACAGAAACCAAACGTTAAGGGAACAGCTGAAATCCCCCACACCACATTTCTGCTCTTGTATGGATTCCTTTTCCTCTGCTAATAAAGAGGGGATTCCAACCAGCATTTCAGCCTTCAGGTTCTGCTCATCTATAAAGAACAGTTTTCTGTATTTTAAACCTTCAAAATCAATGTCAGACAAATATGAACAATTCTTACATCTATAAAAAAGGCATTTCTGTTTCAGGTGTCTTCTATTTTTAGCCCTGATATCTACTGTTTGTCATTTTACCTTCCAAATGCTGTTAAGCAACAGCAGGAGAGGTTCGCCTCGTACCACAAGCTCAGCATCACACACTGCCTACTTCATACAGGCAGATGAACCACAGAGCCTTGTGGGTAAGTACACAAGTAATAGAAATACCATTGCAGAAACTTGAAAACAGAGTCCACCAAAAAATTATCAGCCATGCTTTTAATAAACTTATTTAACACTTCATTCATCCCGACTTTCACCCATTTGTTTCTCATATTAAAATACACACACTGCATCTTAGTAGTCCTAAATTAGGCCTCTCAAGCCCAGCTGTCTTACTGGCACTTGAGTTTCTTAGATTACACTGCAGGGAGAGTTAAGACTTTGTTACCTCAGACCCAGTTAGATAAGGCAAGTGCCATTGCGAGATTTGCTATTACTGTATCAAGCAGTTTTAATTCCCACTTGAAGTTACACGATGTACACATGTGCTTACACACATTGCCTGCTGAAACCCCCAGGGTGGATTAGGACTCGCCACCACTGACATGAGTGCGGTAACGCTTTGGTGCTCGCCAGCGGTGGAACACCACAAAGCAATTTGCACACAGCAAATCCAAACCCAAGGCATCAGTCTGCAGTGCTGCAATAGGTGTGCTTTCCTTCACCACGGTTCACAGTACTCTTGTAAGTAATTTGTTGAGGACTGAAGAGTGCAGGTCAAAAAGAACTGCATTTATTTAAACAAGGCAAAGCTGAATAACAACTATGGGCTTGCACTGGGTTTACACCCAGAGGGGAACAGGAGGGTAACTATAATTTTCCACAATTTAACCATTCACCAAAAGGTGGTTGAAGAGGATGCAGTCAGTCTCCCCCACAAGTGGCTCCCAGGAGCATGTATGTCCCTCTCACACGGCGCTTCCGGCACAAGGTGCAGCGTGGCTCTGTGCGTATGAGCTACATGTTTATCGACTGACAACACCCCAGAGCAAGTCACTGCTTACAGATCAGCTCGTGGCTTCAAACCGGCTTTAATTATCAGACTGCTTCCCCACATCAAAATGCTAAGCAAGAACATCGTGTCTCAGGACAGCTGCCAACAGGAAGGATCTTAAAAAAGAAAAGGGGGGGACACAACTACAATGCTTAGAGAAGCCTAGGGACGTTCAGCTGTAGCACAGCACTAAGTGGAAAGAGCATGGTACAAGGCCTAGTGTGCTTTTCCTGCCCAATTTCAAACCTCCCTATAGACATAGTTATTTTATACGTATGTCAAATGAGGGGAGAAATGTGTTTAAGATTTAGTTTTTTTACACACCACTGTATGATGCCAAATTAAAGGAGAGGCAAGTCAAACTGAATTATTTTAGCTAAATTAAAACCATACATTGCCATCACACACTGAGCACAAGGCCTTGGGATGGCAGACAGCCGGAATTAAGCAGCCTTTTCCTGCACGAAGTAAAATGAATTGTGAGGCACTGATATCTGTAACACTGGATACCTGTGGTTGTAGTTTTAGTGTCTATTGTACCTCTATATAACCTCTGTAGTAAATACCAAGCATCCAATCGTAAGTACCCTCACAAATGGACTCCACATTCCCACATGCACAAGGCACCAAAAGGAACAGCAGCAATTCACACCATGGTTTCAAAACCTAATCAGAGTTAACACAACTGTATCTCTAGCTCAGCTCCTAACCAACCACCTTCTTGTTCTCAGAGGTGGGAAGTTTCAAGCTCTAACTGGGAAATTAAGAAAAGGATGTGCAGTGCTGGGTCATACTTCCATTTTTCTTTGCTAATACTTCCTCAACGTCTGTACCTACCAATGGCCATCTTAGGAGTAGCTAATGGTGACAGGTTGAGCATGCACAAATGAAGTTAGCTGGTGGAAAGAGGTGGTGCGTGTTGCCATCTTCTATCATTGTAGACACTTGAGATGTCCTCCAAGGAGATGGGGACCTCTAGGACAACAGCAAGGTACCTGTTCCAGCCAGCCAAAGGCTGCTTCAGACCCCAAGTGAGAACACCAAAGGGAAAGAAGAAATCACCATGAAGTAATTAAGAATACATATCCCCAAATGCCTTGCTGCACATCTCCAACTCAGTCATTGAAACCTTGTAATTAGAGGTGGATAGAAAAGACAGTGAGGTGCATATATAAACAAATTTAGGGGCAGGATTAAATGCACTGACTGTAATTAAAGACAGTCTCTTCCAAGGCTACAATGAGTACTCTTACTTTCATATGAATTAAAACCTGAGCAACATGTATGTAATATTTCCCCCCTAAACAGGGACAAAATCTGGCATCATGGGGCAGGGGCGAGTTGCAGACATCCAACAGTCCTGCCTCAAAGTTTAGACTTAGCTTGTCACAGCACAGATAGTGCCTTGTTTATAATTTAATTTCCGTCCTATTTCCCTTTCCATTGAACAGTACAAAGCTGGCTGTCCCTGTGCCAGACAGGGTGCAGCCCAGCAGAATCTGAAAACGATCCCTTTGGGGATGATAAGGCATGGAACAGCTTTTCCAAACTCTCACCCTTATCCTCCTTCTTTCATCCCCACAAAACTCAGCCCAGGTTTCTGAAGTGCTGTGTCCTGAGGTTATCTGGCAATGGAAGGAAGAGCCAGAAGTTTGGACCTGCTTGCCATGTGAGTATGTAAAGTCAGGCAGTGGGAACCAAGACACCTGACAGTGTATTTCAAATACCTGCTAGCACGTAGACCCAGTAACTGCTTCTAGCCAAACACACACAACAAGCTCCCAAATTTCCCTGGCAGAAATTACTTGCTCCACCCTTGCTGTTCATTTCAGCAGTCAAGACAACAGCATTTACCAATGGGGGTTAAGTCAGCTTTCTTGGGGGAATTACAGGGTTTGCTACCTTTATGTTTTGTAAATACCAGCTAATGTGGTATGAAAGACACAGGGTGTCTGTGCAGCGGTGTTTGCAAACACTGATGGTGCTCCCGACTTCAATAGGAGCTGCTGAGTCCTGCAGCAATTACACTCCAGGTAAGCCCCTTATTTAGCACCTTGTATCTTCACTGGGTTACCTAAATTGAAAGGTGAATGAAAGAAAAGCAGATAAAGTTGTGAGGCATTAATCCCAAGGTGGCAGTTGGGAGGAGAGGACTCACAACTAGTTCTCCAACTTTACCATGTTCAGATGTGGTCTTTGGCTGTTCCCTGAGTCTTCTGCTTTCTTGCTGTAAGGTAGAATTTAGTATATGCTTTCTTAATGTATGGCATGTAGCCTGTAACTGAAGTTGCTAGTTTTCAAGTTGTAAGCATTGGAACACACAACCTCATGTACATACACCCAAGCCTGAACCTCTTACGTGTCAGCTATGCCAGTCTCCATACACTACACAATCAGTTACACTAATATGTATAGAAAAAGAATTGTGTAAGATCAACTAGAATTAAGCAATAATATGAGCCACCTGACATCTTTGACAACTCCTGTCACTGCTCTGTTCCAGCAGGATGTGTATGTAACTCAGTATACACGTTTCAGTTTCCATCTCAAAACACAGCATTCTATGAAGTCCCAAACCAACTCTCTCCTTCCAAAAATAGGGAGGGGTGGGGGAGGAAAGGAATCTTACCCATTCTTCTGAATTGCATAGTTCTTTAGGATAAAGAAAGTCAGTTTTAACTGCATCACATGCAAGGAGTTTTAACTGGGGTTTAGGCTTTTGTTTGCTGTTGCTCCCCCACAAATAGAAGTCCCAAATCAAACTGCTGTGAAGGAACAGCATTATGGGTTTTCACATTTATGATCTGTTGGCTACATGTTCATGCTCAGTACAGTTCCTAGAGCCGTAACTGCATCCCCTGCAGCTGCCCGGATGTGATGTGGGGTTCAGCTTGCAGGCAGGCATGCCCAGTTCCTACTGAAATCCCCTGAGCAGGGCACAGAACTGGACCCACAGCCTGCCATAGGCAAAACCACTATGTGTACTGAGGGGAAAAACACACATCAAAAAGTACTTGACCTGCAAAGGAATTCTGTGTAGTAAATCTAAGCACAAACGTCTGCTGACAGAGACCACAAGGGGAAAGCAGCATGAGCTGTAACACGAAAGTACATGTTGTTCCATCCAGAAAAGAGACATTTTGAATTTGGGACCAGGCCACAGAATATCCAATACTCAAATGGGGTAAGCAGCCCACAGAAAGCAGCACTGAACGCAGAGCTGGAGATGCCAATACAGCATGGAGGCAGGGAAAGGAGGGAACAGGACAAGCTACCCACAGAATAAAGCCACCTCCTCCAGCCCAGGTTGATCCCTTACAGTCTACTCCAGCCAGGGACTCTGGGTCATCGAAATCCTGTGCCTATGACATACTTGGGAGAAAATAATCCAGCCTCCTGCAGATGTTGTGTAAATCCTGACTGTGGAGCCAGCCTTGCCCTGAACAACTGGAGCTGTACTGCTGGGTTCCAGTGGCAAATGCAGCCTCTTCAAACCACAGCAGGTACTTTACCCAGAGTTTGTCTGCGGGCTGCCACAGACTTGACTGGCTGGGATTCAGCCAAGGATTCCCACTGTGCTATCTAAGACTTGTTTCAGAGGCCAGCTTCTTAAAGCCATTAGCTGCCTAAATACTTTAAAAAACACCTGCCCCCCCCCCCCCCCCCCCCAACAAAACAA
>JANRGW010031614.1:6280-52182 GCA_024733675.1 Psilopsiagon aymara | reverse complement strand
CCTGTGAGGGTGCTGAGGCGCTGGCACAGGTGCCCAGAGAAGCTGTGGCTGCCCCATCCCTGCAGTGCTCAAGGCCAAGTTGGACACAAGGGCTTGGAGCAACTGCTCCAGTGGAAGGTGTCCCTGCCCGTGGCAGGGTTTGGAACTGGAGGAGCTTTAAGGTCCTTCCAGCACAAACTATCCAAGGATTATCAGCACCTGTAGAAAGCTGGTTTGGTTTAGCTCCTGATGAGGAGAAGTCAGGCTGGGTGTGAAATTGTCTGTGTTGACTCAAAGCATGGGAAGAGATTCCTGCTCCTGCCTGTCTGTATCTGGGAACATCAATGACAGCAGTGCAGAAACTCCTGCAAGGAGTTTGCAAGGATTCCTTTTTACAAGCTGCTGAGGAATTCCTGTAACTGTTGGGTTTTGGGGGGTTGTCACTGCTTGGGGCTTCACAGCCTCTAAATCTGTGCTTGCAGGAGACAAAGGCTCAGACGAGTTCCTCCTCCTCCTCTGGTAGAAAAGGCTGATGGTGCTCTTGATGCTGAAGGCAGTGAACTGTAGTCTTGCTGCCTAGCAAAATGTTGAAGCATTTCATGGCAAGTGTTGATACACCGTACTCAGTATTGACTGGGGACCTTTTAGCAACATTCAGTATAACATAATAGACTAATTCATTAGCACCCCATGGGTCTAGTACTGTAGAAGCTGGAGCACATGCATTGCAAGCTAGGAAAACATTGCCTTAAGGAATGACAGATTAAAATATCTTTCCCATGATATAACTGTTATTTCAGGGAAGTGGCATTAATTGTGATTGCTTATCTATTAATTTATTATAATTCTCCTTTTCCCACCTCCAGGCTGTACCTACACATGAAATGTACTCTAGGCTCAGCTGGGGCTGATTAATAGGAGGTTATCTGGGAAATGCTTAAAGCTGCCTGGAATAGATAATGGCAGAGGGGTAATTAAAATGTCTTTTGCATTTGAGCAATAAATTCCGCAGTTTTTGAGGGTTGGTTTGGTCTGTTCCCTTCCTAAAGGCAAAGAGATCAATTGGATTTTCAAAATCACACAGAATTCTACGCTCTGCTGGACAATAACATCCCGAATGGAAGCAAACGTGGCACGCCAAAGAACCCCCCGTGCCTCCTGGAGTCAGAGGAACTGGCCCATGTTTAAGGAGAGTGGAGTTAATCTCAGGCTGAGTTCTGAGCTATTGGATGCAGCAGGGCTGCTAATGGCTCTTAAAGGAGACCCGAATGAGCACACAGAGACATCCTCTCAGTTCTTACCAAAACTCAACCCCATGGCAGCTTGTCTGTGGGGCTGCACAATCAAAATGACTGGGAAGGGAAATAAACCAAGAGCCTGGGTGCAGGCAAAGCTGAAGCAGCTCCGAAGGAGGGAGCCAGTCCAAAAGCAGGGAAAGGAAAGACTGGCATCTCTCAGAATGCGGAGCCTTCCCCTTGCTTTTCCCATCCCACCACTTTAGTGTCCTGTTCCTATGCAGGAGGCCCAGAACAGGACACCCAGCCTACTCCTGCTGCTCAAACTACCTCCATCCAGCCCAGCAGCCAGTGTAAAAGGTGTCTGCATGGATTAGGTACTTTACCAGAGTGGTGAAGATGAAGTGGTAGTATTCTGTCATCATTCCCATCGCCATGGCCTTGAGGAGAGTAGGGAAAGGAGGTTAGTAAGAGTGGAGACAAGAATACAACAACAGTCATGCAACATAAACCTCTACAGAGCTGAGGTAGTTAACGTGGCAGGAGCAGACCCAGAAACACAGTAAATGTGTTCAAATGGCTTTTGTATTCCTCACATGTGTATTTCTGGTGATTTGCATCCCCTCTCCTTCAGCATCCCTTCATGCAATAGTACATAGAGCTCCGTGTGGGTATCCTTCCCCCTTGGCCAGCCCCAGCTGTAGGTGTGCCAGCCCCGGCATGAAGGATGGTTGCTGCAGGTCGCTGGGATGTGCATAGCTGAGCACTGGAGAGGACAGGCTGATCCGTGAGGGCTGTCACAGAACCGTCAAGGGCTGGAGGGTCCTCTGCTGTGTGACTTTGACCAAGCCCCACACAACAGGAGGGGAACACGCTTCTGTCCATGGGGAAGTTCACCTTGCAGGCAGGGGCTGGCTACAGGACAGATTGCAGTGGTTTGGGCTGTGGTGGTGGCTCTGAGCATGTTTTCTGGAGAAAGCACATGCGAGAGCACTTTAAGGTCTCCTCTATAGGAAAGCGGTGCTGAGCCCCTCCAGGAAACGTTTGCTTCCCTGGGATTTTGCTAAAATTACTAGAGCAGAATTTAGCTCCAAGGAGGGAAGTGGCAGTTTGGAAAGAAGTGAGATGTCAAAAAACAACAGAAAAGGGAATATTGTAACTCTAGAGTGGGATTTAACCCTACATTTCATGCCTGGAAATACCTTTTAGAGAGCACAGCAGCTGTGTCTGAAGCCATCCTGTCCCCCCCCACGCCTGTTGGGGATCTGTGAGGTGATGATGTAGCCCCCTCCTGACCTGCACACCGGGATGCAGAGAGCTGGGGCAGGGACCAGTACGTGAGGCATCAGATGGATGATGTGAAACCAATGGAGAGGAAATGATGCGATTCCAGTTCAGACTCAGAATCGCTTCAGTGGTAGATGAAGAGTCCAGACCTGCTGTAAGAAGCAAGCTCTGGCTTCCCAGTACTGACAGCCTGTGCGCAGGGTACATCTGGGTTTGTGGGGAAATGAATAAATGATAAAGCTGGTGGATAAACTACAGGCAATCGCCGGGATGAGAATGGGAGCTCCATTAAAGTGAAGACGAGCACATCTGTGCACTGCAGAGTGCAGCAACTGTTCAGAGACAGCTGCCAAAGAGAACAGAGAATCTGAGGAGCCAAAGAACAGATGTAAAGCATTAACAAGTGACCAAAACTGCGCAAGGCCAGGGAAGCTGGGGTGGGATGGGGAGGTCTCAGAGCAGGCCTAGCGCTGTGATAGGGTTCTACAATGATTAGTTTGTGCAAGAGGGTAGAACACTGAATGGTTTGATGTCTCATTCATGCCAAGGAGCCCAGACTGGAGCAGTGTGTGGCAATGTCATCTGTACATCTTTGTGCCAGCTCTTGGGTTGTTATTCATGGATTACTAATCCATGGGGTTTTTTTACTGCTCCAGTTTAAAAATCCTGCCCTGTTACCAGTGAAGTGCTGGAGGAGAATGTGATTTAAATCACCTCAAATGACTTGGGGGCAAGATCTGCACTGGCAGGATGGTGCATGCTTAGTCAGAGCCACCTTAGTGAGTGCAGGCTGTTGTTGCCCAAACCATTCTGTTACCTAAAGCTGTTTCACAAGCGAAGGTGGCATCTCTAGATATGCATTGCTAGATTATGGGTAGAAAAGTGAGGAGCAGATGAGGTTTCTGAGCTTCCTGATTCCTCCACACGTGTGAGTGCCAACAGTGAGAGGGACCCAAGGGATGCAGTGGCCCTGCTCAGAGCCACCCGGTTGCCACACACTGGAGTAAGCATGCAGAGGCCACTGAGGGTATGTGTTGGGCTTGTGCAGCTTCCTGAGCTCTGGAAACATTTACACTTTCCCCCTTAAGATGCACTATGTGATATTGTTAAGCTGAAATACATGGCTTTGGGCCCTACAAAACCCCACCACACACACAAAATCAGCCAGAAGGACTTAGAAAGTCTTCTTCCCCCTTAGTCCCCCCTCTCCTCCATCTTCCTCAGGCTGCACTCACAGTGATGAGCAGAGCAGATGGCACAATAAACTATAATAAACTGCATAATAAGTGAACAGCATCAAACACAGGCAGCATGCTAAAATAATAGGCAGGAGACAATGAGTCCCTTATATTGCTAGCTTTAATAATCCCTCGCAGGCTTTCTGATTTCTTCGAGCATTTCCCTTCATTCTGCATCAAGAAGGCTGCAGAAGTCTCTTTCCATGTGCTTGCTTTCTCAGCCCTTCAGGGGATTTAGTTAATCTGTGTGGTAGTGTCTTGCTGGGCTGATAGGAGCAGCACTTCCAGAGGCTGGTTTTTAGCATCCTTTGTGGGAATGTTTTCCTCTGCCTCAATATTGACCCCAAAACCTAAAAGCACTTGGAAATGAGGAGCTGGGGGGAGCAGCAAAGCGCCTGGCCCATGGAAAATGCCAGTGGAGGAACGTGGGGGAAAGGAGGGAGACCGAATGAATGGAAAATCACTGACATCTGGCTTAAAGTCCAAGAATTGCACATGGTGCTTGTGAAGGGACAGAAGATGCTCTTCCTGCCTGGCTGGCCCTGGCGCAGGACTGGGAAGAAGTGATGGAAACCAGATTCATACCCTGCTCCTCTGCCTGAGCATGAATGCACCAACCTGGGGTATGAGCAGCGTGGAAGGGAAAGAGGACATTTAAAATTGCAAACATGAAAAGCTCGTACAGGGCTAAATGAAAAGTGACAGAAGCAGCCGGTAGCAATCCAATAGTATCCTTGAGGAATGTCCGTGTTGTAGCCTTTAGTGTGGCTGAGGACTGTGGGCAGAGGGGAAGCTGCAGGTCTGCCCCTCTATCAGTGGGGCTCTCCCTGCATTACAGCCCCCCTTAGCATGAGCCCCTCAATGCCACTTCTGCCTCTCCCCCTTTGCCCCCCACTCACCTGCTTGAGGATCTGAGCTGCCATCAGGTGGCTGCAGTCGAAGATGATGCGGAATTCCCGGCCCCGCTTCATCTCCTTCAGCAGCGGCCGCGCATCGTCCGTGTCCAGCGGGAGCTGGCGGATCTTGAGCCGGATGTTGTACCTCGATGGGGCCATGATGAGCTCCTGCAGCCGGATAAGGCCTTCGAGCGTTGCACAGAGACAAACCCACAGTGTTACAGGAGAGGCTGCCCGTGCCCTGCAGGCTGGCTATCCCACCACGTTATTCCTTCCTATAGTATTGTATGGGATGCAATCAAGACTTTCCTCCCTCCCTCAAATGGCCATTGTAAAAGGTGTATCAAAGACAAATTGACATGGATCAGTCGTTAAACCCCTTGATACTCCCAGAGCAGCTGTTCTAAGGCGGAATGGCTTTTTTTGGTGTTTCTCCCTGCATCCATCTAAAGTAGAGCTGAAGACTTTGCACAGAGCAGGAAGAGGAGAACAATAGATCGGTCCTAACCTTTGGCATCTCTCGGTTCATGGCATATTTTCTCAAGCAAATGTGCCTTTGAGGAGGGACTGAAGATGATAATAGGCTATAGGTTAAAATCTCCAGTATTCACTGGGCACAACAGCAAAAGAGAAAAACTAGCATGCGTTTAGTTTATGAATAGCAGAGTTCATAACTTGTGGCTTTCTTACTACCATCAGAAATCATTTCTTTCTTATGCAGAGGGTACAAAGTGATGCTGGATGCAGCTGAGCAGGAATTATTGGTATCTAATGTTGCACGAAGAAATTAAGCAGATGCCTATTGCGAGGAGGAAAAGAGAAGCATGTCCCTCTGCATAATAGAAGAGATACTTAAGAATACGCCACGAAGGGAACATACTGTGACCCACATTTGCAAAAGAGGAATGTCAAACTGTGTTCTCATCAGCCCTCCCCTAAAGAAACCATTTGGTTTAGCAGAATTAGGTTGGACAGGCTATCCAATGTGTCTTTTGTTTGGGTTTTTTTCTCTGCAGTGCTGTGCAGTGCTTTGCTTTGTTTAACCATCAGCAGCTTGCTTTATGTGCAAAACTTTGTCAGCTCTGTTTTATGGAATTAGCCAGAAAACAAAGCGACTTCCCAGAACTGCTTTTGCTTCTAGGTGGGAAACTGCACCCTCAGTGGCAGCCACAGGCCAGGCTCTTTGCTTCTATAGATGGGCACCGTGGTGGCAAACAGAGCAGAGCTGAGCCAGATCACCCAGGAGGACAATTAATCCCCCCCTTTGTCAGCTGGGGTGTGCTGAGGGTTACCCACTTTCTAAGCTCTTTGCGAATGGAATGCTTCAGAAAGGATCCCAGAGCCTTCTGCAGCACTCGATGGAGTGCTTGGGAGCCAGCATGTCCCCATGCGCCCATCACTGCACGTCATTTTGCTCCTAGAAGGTTTCATTCCAAACGTTCCTAAATGAGACCCACAGCAACAAATGTCCTGGATTGCTCCTTCCTTCACCTACCTGTGCTGTCATCATAAACCACAGTGGCTGACCTCCATTTCAAATACTGCACGAGGTCCAGAATGGCATGGCTAAGGGAAGCATAGTCAGGATAAAGGTTGACATAGAAAGTGTCCTTGTTATCCAAAGGGTGATGCTTCCATCGAAGCTGTATGTGGGGGACTTCCAGGGCATTGCAGATAGACTGGACGGCATTGGTGCAGGAGCCTTGGGAAGGTCCAAATATTGCTACGACCCCCAGAGCGAGCTGGTCACAGGCTGGAATAGGAAGGGGAGATGCTGTCAGGAAAGCACAGGGCACCTCTGTGGGAGAGGTGAACCTCAGGGCATCCATGGGGGCACAGACAGCTTCTCCTGGCCTGGCCCATGGAGCAGTGGACAGACAGACAAGGTTCTGGGCACTAACAGCAGCAGAGACATTAGGCACGTACAGCAGTGACCAGAGGCAGAGAGGAGAAATTGTGGCAGCGGGGTCTGGACTTGAGGTTAGAGGCACAGAGGAGGGGATAACAGCTCTGGTGTGTTAGAAATGGCTGCGCCTCCCGAGAGGTGAAAGAGATACCCAGAGATGAGCAGAATCCCTCTGACAAATGTGCTTTCCCATTAATTTAATTTTTTTCCTGTTAAATAAGGTTTTTCATAGACTGAGATGAGCTCTTGGGCAGAAGCTGTTCCCTGTGAGGGTGCTGAGGCGCTGGCACAGGGTGCCCAGAGAAGCTGTGGCTGCCCCATCCCTGCAGTGCTCAAGGCCAGGTTGGACACAGGGACTTGGAGCAACTGCTCCAGTGGAAGGTATCCCTGCCTGTGGCAGCGGTTGGAGCTGAATGAGCTTTATGGTCCCTTCCAACCCAAACCAGTCATAGACTCTATGGATCTTAAAAAGAGCCAGACAGGATCAGTGAACTCCGACATCCCCTGTCCCCAGGGATGCCCCTCTTGTAACCATGAGCTCTGGCAGCAGGTTTTGTTTCTCCCAAAGAGAAGCACACTCAGCCTTGAGGACATCAGCCCCACAGCCTTTGCTGTGTAGTCCCATTTCTTCCCTTCCCTTTGATAATTTAAGTAGGCTGCTCTTATCTGAGCATAAAACATGACTTTTAGGAAGAGAACAGAATATCTGCACTGTGGATGTTAAAACTGCCAGGGATACAGGAACAAATAAAGGCATCGCCTACAGCCCTTCGCCCAGGATTAGAAGCAAACACTGACTGGAGTTTTGTGAGGTGTGCAGAGGGAAAAAGAGAACAGTTGTTCCTCTCATATTAAAATGCCCCTGGAAGGTCAGCTCCTGGAGGACCCCTGATCCAGAGCACCGGGTAGAGCAGAACAAAATGAGTTGCTGGGTCTCAAGTGAAGCTGTGCCTGTTTTTTTACTCAATAAATGGCCACAAGGCTGCTGAGAAGTGTGCTGTGCTCTTACCTTTCTTGGTTGCTTCAAAGCTGTCATGGAAGTGTATCCTCTGAATGTCATAGGTCAGTGTTGTGTTAGGCAACAAAGTCCTGTTCCTGTTAATGATATTGGCAGAAAACCTGAAGGCTTGTTCCTCAGCACTCATAACCTGGGTATTGGGGCCATCAGCGTACTCGAAGATTCCTCCTGCAAGACAAGGCAAAACCAACTTTCAGCCACATAAAGTGTGATTCATAACGTTACATAGCAAGGGCAAGAAAACTCTAGGAGAGAGCTGTGACCTTTGCAGGCTGAGCAAGGTTTTGCTCCAGGACATTCCTGGCTTGAAATGAAGACATGCAAACATTTGGGGTTTGTTACAGGCTGGTCCATGGATGTGTTCCAAGTGCCAGCTTTGCAGGGCAGGAGGGGACAAATTTAAAGGCTTAGAAAATTCTTATGAGGCAGATGGATGGCTTCCCATAAAACTTTAGGACCAGACCTTGGGAGATGCGGACAGGCTTATTGCTCAGCTGCAGGGATGCTCCAGGTTTGTGCTCTATGGAGTTACAGTGGTACAGAGTTGGTGCTGCCCTCACTTGCCCACGTCCTCACGCAGGAGGCAGGCCGTGCAGCATGGCTCCTTGCTATTTTTAGTGCCATTTTTAGCGCCCTTCTCATGTTTTATTGTTCCTCATGTTTAGTTATCCCGCTTTGTTATTCAGGCCAGCAGAGACTTGAGAATTTGCCTCCCCTAAAGCTTATCTGCTCAATAATGCACATCTTGAACGCATGCTTTCCCGTATTCAGTTGTTAATGCCATTACACCTCCCCAAGGGCAAGGAGCTCAAGTCACAGCATCACTGGGTTTCTTGGCTCTGTGTCTGGCAGTCTTGTCCTCAGCTCCCCACTGAGAACCACTGATTGCAGTGACTCCGTGCAGGCATAAGTTATGCAATTGCATGTCCTTGTCCCCGAGATGCAGGCACCATCCTGTGCCCCTTCCAGAACCACGGAATGACACATAAATCTTGCTCTATCTTATTAAAAAGTAAACTAAAATAATTAATGGATGAGCGAGATAAGCAAGTGCAGTTGTTAACAGATGGTCTCTGGGTTCATTAGCAGAAGGAAAATCTTCCTATTCAATTTAAGGTAGTCCTAAGATGTTTTGTTACAGACAGCAGATGTCTACTCGGTTCTCCCAGCTTTCAAGCAGCTGCATTGATCTTCCTGTAGGAGCCAGAAGACATTATCTGTAGTTTTGGTGACACCTTGGTGTTAGCCAGAAGTGCCAATGGGGCAAGAGCCAAGACATGCCCTGTGCATCTTCCTGGGGACCTGACCAAGCCATGGGCTGAGCAAACCACATTAGCAATGCCTGGAGGTTTCCCCAGCCAGGCTGCTAAGGAAGCTGCAGAGGCCCCTGATTTCCTTGAAGTCACTTCCCCCCTTTTCCTCTGCACTCTTTGTGTCCATTGTGTCCATTGTGAAGTGATTGTGAAGTGATTAATTTGCACTCATAAACATCCGGAATGTCTGAGCAGTTCACTGCATGTGCCTGGTAGGAAAAAATACTGATCTCAGTGCTAGCTTTGCTAACAGGGAAGAAGAAAGACAAGGAGGCTGAATGCTCAACCTGCAGACATGTTTCATTCCCATGCAATCCTCAGCAAGTCACTTCTGACCAGGTTCCAATCTAGAATGCCTGGCAGTGCAGGCAGGAGCCAAGCAGAACGGTCCAAGTGCCTCATTCTCACTGAATTATTCATCCATATCCAAGTTTGCGCATACTGGTAGCTCAATCTAAGTTTCTTAAGGCAGAGAAAGTTCATACACAGTAGTATAGCAGAAACAATAAACAAAACTAAAGTGAGCATGAGATTCATCCCCATCTTTGTGGTCAAAGCTTCACCATCCAGAACACTTTAACCAGAGATTTTTTGCTTTCTAGCATCATGCTGAAGTTATAACTGGGTTCATAAGGCATTCATTACCAACTAGCTGACATTAGGCTTTCTCCTAGCCAGAGCTTTCAGGGTTGCTTTGGGGCATATCTTATTATGATAGAATATAGAAGGACTAGGTATGTGGATTATTGGTGGTTGATCCCAAATCAATTCCCATTCCAGACATCCAACTGGATATAATGGGCTTTTTGACAGAAAAGAATTTTCTGTGCAGCCCCCCAATACCTTGAATTTAGTGGCAGGCAATGAGAAAGCAGACAGGCAGAAGGAGTGTCTTTCTGGTTCTATGGCTGGGTGCTGGATACATGGGGACAGTCCACTGCAGTTGCCAGAGGTGCTGAGGATTGCTCCTGAGGGCAGATCTGCACAGCTCCATCCCTTTGGCAGCGGCTCCCTGCTCCCAGAGATCCCACGCTGCCATTCCTCTGGCTTGTGCGCCTCTCCTTCTGAGATGTTCATTCCCATCATTATTTAAAGAGCCTAATAACTGGCTTGGAACAGCTGATTAATGCATAATCTTCATCATGATTACATAGCAGGACTGGCATTAATTTGAAAAGCCACCTAATTATGAAAATAATTGGTGCAGCTTTTCCATTGGAGCAAAATGGAGAATATCAGCTTGTGCCATTGGAAGCCTGAGGGATGTGACACGGGCTGGCTGATGGCCGGGCCGGGGGGACCCCACACGTCCCCTGCCACCCTCCGCTGGGAAGGTGAAGGGATGCAATGGGACACACAGACTTGGTTGGCTCTCCCTGTGCTCCCCAGGAGAGTGATTGCCTGAGGGTCTTGTGACAGGAACCTCACTGTGACTTTACCCTTAGAAAAACAGAGAAAGTCAATGGGTGATAAAAAGTCAACAACAAAACACTTTCCTCTTTTATATACTACCTATAAACAAGTTTAATCTGATCTAATAAAACTAAAGACCCTTTAGTGTTGCTCTGCCTCTGAACCATTTCTGCCTCTACCCTATTCCTGAAGTTGTTTTGGATCTCTTGGAGATTAATGACTGCTGCTCACCTGACCTGGTGCTAAGGACCTTTTCCCAGTACTGCCCCATCTCTTCAAGTCCCAGCTTCCCTTTCCTTCTTCCCTTACCTCCCATAGCTCTGCATAAGCAGAAGATGGCCATGCTGACATCTGTCACGCTTTATGACATCCTCCTGAGGTTCAGGAGAGCATTTGCTGCCTGATTTATCCACGAAGGAGCTGTGCTGTTTCCTTGACCACACGATGCGTCCCACAGACTCCCCACTGCAACTCCACACCTCCAACACACACTGAGATTTATCAGCTTGAGATTGAGTTTGTTTGCACGTGTTTTACCCTGAAAACCTTCTTTTTAGGTCAGATTTGTATGGTTTTAGTGCAATGTGGTCCAGGTCAAGGAGTCAGCTTGTAGGAGATGCCTCAGCACAAACTGTTATCAATTGTTATCCCTTATTTTAAGTACTTTTGATGGAGTTGCCTATTATTACATCTGACGCGTTGGATTTTAAATACAAATTATCAGGTAGGTTAAATAATGATTCATTTTTCTTTCCCTTTAAAGCGGGCTAATGGCTCTCCAGGGAATATCTGTCAGCCTATGGGAAAATGTACGAAGTTGAATCAACTTCATATCTTCATATTTTATGCTGTTTTATTTGATGACCACTGACATTGCTGCTGAGGTGGGGAGGTTTAAACATTCAGAATGAGAATCCAAAGCAAACACCTGAAACTCTCCATTACATCTAGACCCGAACTATGATTCTCTGACCATTAGTCTCTCTGTTCAGGGTATAATCTGGATCCCACAAAACACCCCACATCCCCCTGATGGCGATCAGAACATGGCCAGGTTTGCCTGCACCAAAGCTGCGCTACACTTCTCCCTGTCATTGGGATATAAGGCAGTAAAACCCTTGGAATGACCCCAGCAGGGAGCCTGGTCAATCCTTTCCCAGTGCTGCCGCTGATGAGGAGTGGCGGCAGTGCAGGATGGATGCAGCCGGAGTTATTTTTAGCTTTGTCAAAAGCTAAGTCAAGAAAGTCGAAGTATTTTAGGTTTTCACCTTCTCCCCAATTCCTCTTTTTAACAAAACAAACAGCTTCATTCTCGGAAAGAAAATTCCAAGAGCCCTCAGCGTGTGGTGTGATCTCTTATCTTTTACTCCTCATAAAATCACTGAGTTACTTAGCTTTGAAGAACAACCATTTCTGATAACACTTTCCTCTCCCCCGCTGACAGTGTTGTTAACACATTTAGACAGCTTTCTGACAGTCTCTTTCCATGTGACATCCTGGGAGAAATACCTGGTTTGAAATAGCTCTTACTGAGGATGGAGCAAGCCTGAGCTCCTCCAGGGATGTGAGAGCTCCTGCCTCTGTCTCACAGATCTGTCCTGCTCAGAGACCTGTGGTTCATGTGCTTTTTACTCTGAGGTTACAACATGAGAGTCCAAAAGAATAGATTCTTTCTTGTTGAGCAGGAAGCTGAGCATGTGGTTTGTCCTGTTTTGGGGAGAATAGAATGGAATAGGATAGGATAGAATTGAATGGAATAGGATAGAATAGAATTAGAATAGAATAGAATAGTTAGAGTTGGAAAGGACCTTAAGCTCATCCAGTTCCAACCCCCTGCCATGGGCAGGGACACCTCTCACTAAACTATGGCATCCAAGGCTATGTCCAACCTGCCCTTGAACACCACCAGCGATGGAGCATTCACAGCTTCCCTGGGCAACCCATTCCAGTGCCTCAGTACCCTTACAGAAAAGAATTTCTTCCTCATATCGAATCTAAACTTCCCCTGTTTAAGTCTGAGCCTGTTACTCCTTGTCCTCTCACTACAGTCCATAATACACATAATCTAGTGTCTAGATCCTCCAGGATGGCCCTTAGCAGGTCCCCAAGGAGAGCCCTTCCCCACAAGACGTGCTTCCCCAAAGGGAAAGCTTTGAGAACTGATGCTTCTGCTCATCTGACCAGTCCAGTGGAGAGAATGTCCCTGTCATGGTCCAGGGCCTCCACATTTATACCAATAAAGAGAAATGAGGTAACATTGATGGGATGTTAAAGAAAGTTCTCTGGAATGGAGCTAAAACCCCCACAGACTGCCTGTCAGCATGGGACTGTTACAGTCTCAGGTGCACTGATATGGGTGCAGTGAAAGCAGCAAAACCCAGAGGACAATAAATACCATTTAAAATTAAAAGGTGAAGCAATGACAGGTTTGACCACAAGAAACCTCTATGTGACTTTTCCCCAAGGAACTGTTATTATAAACTGCTGCACAAGTGAGAGCAGCTGGAGCTGGAGCTGGTCCCTGGTTCAGCCAGAGCCCCTGTGTCTGATGGGGATGTGGTTGGTGTTCTCCAAACAGGAATAAAGTCATCTGAGTGGGGAGGCAGTGCCCAAGGATGCTGTGGGATCCCACCCTTCCATCAAGAGCCATTTTTACCGCCTGGGGAGCCCCTGCACCCCAAGATGCTCAGTGCCTTTATCCCATTGGACTGTCCATGTCAGGCCACAGCCTGGGATGTGCACACCATGGTTGGGCTCAGAGCTAAGGCAGCAAACAGAACATGCATGTTTTCTGAAGCAAACCTTCTGGGAAGGAGGGGGAAATTGTTCTGTAGCTCTGTCAAAGGGTTTCTGATCTTGACAGCACAAAGATCTGAGTTCCTGTCCCCTTAAACTGCTGCTGATCATGCATCAGGCCTGTCACTTTGGTGCGGTACTGCTTAATGTGATGCAGCACAGCCACAGATCCAAAGCAATTTCAGGCTTCATAAACATGCATCACGCAAGAGAGAGCCTGTGCAAGGGCCCAGGCTGTCCCCTGCCCTCGGAGGCTGCTTGCTCTGAATGATGATTGCTAAAACCCAGGAGGAGGATCCAGCTTGGAACGCAGGAGGAGGATTAACCCCAGAGCCGGTGCGTCTGCATGGCTTACACTCATGGGCTGCCTGGATACAATGCACATCTCTTTTATAGGAATTAAAAAGGAATCTGGCCTGTCCCCATGCAGACAAATGTCACTCCCCTGGCAGTTTCTCTTTCTCAGTGTATTTCCAGTTGTGTTTTCTGAGGGCCACAGGTTCTCTGCCTCCACAGATTTATGAAGCCCATGATGATGACATGAGGCTGCAGGGACAGGACAAGGGGAATGACTTTAACTGCCAGAGGGGAGACTGAGATGAGCTCTTGGGCAGAAGCTCTTCCTCCTGAGGGTGCTGAGCGCTGGCACAGGGTGCCCAGAGAAGCTGTGGCTGCCCCATCCCTGCAGTGCTCAAGGCCAGGTTGGACACAGGGGCTTGGAATGCCCTGCTCTGTGGAAGGTGTCCCTGCCCGTGGCAGGGGTTGGAGCTGGAGGAGCTTTGAGGTCCCCCAAAACCCATCAAAATTGAACATGAAAATTCAGATTTTGAACCCTGACAATCGCTCCCAGGCACTGGCAGCCTCTGCCAGCACAGCCACAGAGTCACCATCGCAACACCTGGGCACGGGGGACAATCCTGCTTTCAGCTGCTCTGGAGGCATCCGGGGGACTCCACAGCAGCTCACAGGAGCAGCCGAGGGACGAAATTCCACCACATTTTGCAGCATAATGAAGGGCCAGGTACTTGCTGAGTAATGCCAAGGAAATGAATTCAACCAGAAAATCAGATATGCAAAATGTGTGTGTCCCACAAGGAGGGATTTTCCTGCCTGCCAGGACAGAAAGCCCGTCACAGCAGGTTGATCATTCCCAGGAGAAGGCACCTCCCTCTTCCCATTTTGATACTGAATAGGCAAAATCCTACTTCACTTGCACTGCATTAGATACTTTATGTCACAGGGGGTGACATTCTTCTCTTATGTATAAGCTGCTTAAGAGATGAGCAGTCAAGTGGCAAAGAAATACATTATTAATGCTTTTGATTAAATTAACTGATTAAAACCACTGTAGGTAAAATGTATGTGTCAGCACTTTACTCACATTAAAGGAGAAATTTATAGAATCATGGAATGGTTTGGAAGAACCTTAAATCTGATCCGGTTCCAACCCCCTGCCATGGGCAGGAACACCTTCCACTAGAGCAGCTTGCTCCAAACCCCTGCGTCCAACCTGCCAAGGATGGAATTAATGGAATATGGCAGCTTGATTTCATTGATTGAATGCTAAGTGGGTAGGGATGGTGTGGAAAGGTGCGTCTCCTCTCATGGAGACCATGGACCACATCGGGCTGGGGTGATGAGTAGAGCTATTTGCCCCCTTGCCGCATGTCGGAGCGCCGGCTGGGCACACGCAGCACCGGGTGGCAGCTTCTAGAAACAAACTTCTCCTCCTTTACAAGTCCTTCCCCCTTGGCCTAATTGGCAATGTTTCCTCTGGCATTTCTTTGAACAAGCTGTTCTGGTGTTGCATGTTTTACATCTGAGAAAGAGCATTTACCACAGCAGCAGTGCATAACCCTGACCAAGGGAGCGGATCAAAGCGCTAATCTGCGATCAAAGGCCTTCAGCAGTGCTACAGCAGGAAGAAATTAAGTTAGCAACAGATTCCTTAATGATATTTAAATTTTTCATTTGCATAATACATGATTAAAATGAAATGGGCATTTTTAGTTTTTTTTAAGCAGGCTCAATTAATTAAAAGAGAAAGACAAGCCACAGCAGCATCCCCTAGGAATTGATTCCCGTCAAGATAAGGGCAATGCAAAATGGCAAGACGCACTTAATTTACCCAATATAAAGCTCACAGCATAATGCAGTGACCAGTGCACTGCAGCCCAAGGAACCCCCCCAGGGGCAGAGATGCCACAAGGACACCAGCGATGCTCTGACCGACCAGATTCCCTCAGTGGTGCCTGGGAAAGGCTCCCATGGGCTCTACAGCTTTACTTTACTTGGGCTTATTTCTCTGCAAAAGGCTGATTTTGCAAGGTTTGGACAATTGCATTTGAGTCATTGCCACTGTCAGATACTTCACCAAATACTTGGGCTTGCTTTGATTAATGTATAGGCTGAAAGAGCGGGGCTGGTTCAGTCTGGAGAAGAGAAGGCTCCTTAAGGGGACACCTTAGAGCATCTCCAGTGCCTAAAGGGGCTACAGGAAACATGGAGAGGGGCTTTGGACAAGGGAGGTAGGGGCAGGCCAAGGGGAATGGCTTTAACCTGCCATTGGGGAGATTGAGATGAGCTCTTAGGCAGAAGCTCTTCCCTTCCAACCCAAACCAGACTGGGATTCTATGTTTCTATGATGTAATTCAAATCTTTTGTCCATGAGTTGCCACAAGTACGGAATAAACCACAGTGTTGTTTGTGCCTCCACTTTCCAACACCTTATGGCTGGGGAGGAACCATGTGTTGTTCCGTGCCCACCAGCACAGGGATGCCCCAGGATATAGGCACTGGAGGAAGTGATCCCTGGGCTTTCACCTGCTCAGAGGCAGGAGCTCCCTCCCCAGAGCCTGGCTGAGGCTGTGTAAACTCAGCAAATGGGTCCTGGAAACCTCCGATGCCCGAATAAATCAAGCCTGCTCAGATGTTGGTTTTATAGCCGTGCTTTGGGCTATAAGCGCGTTTTAAACTGCAATGTATGGGAGAAAAAACTGTTTGAAAGCTTAAAATTATTAAGGACCCATAACATGGGGTTTAGGCAACACAGCTGTAAGTCTATTTTTCTGCCCTGTTTTATTGGTGTGCGGTGTAATGCAGTGTTAGATGTGATGTCCATCTGGCGCACGGCTCGAGCAAAATATGAAGAAGAGAATCAAGGCTACAACTGAAATAAATCCTGGCTCATGCCTGTGACTGACGGAGCTCATAACAGAGCCTGCAGGATGATCAAATACTTTGAGTTTATCTTTATTATGTGCCTCAGAGCTGGGTGCCTGCACCATGTCCCCCGGCACACTCTCTCCAGGTTGGGACCCCCCTGCCTGGCCAGCAATTGGTGCATGTTAAATGCAATTCAGTTCTTTTGAAGTATTCATTGCTAAGCCCAGCTAATAAATCTTAACATTCACCTGGCATGAAGCATAGACTATTAGAATTAAGAAATCTAAGTCCTATACTTCATTTACAGTGTAATGATGTTGATGCTTCCAAAAATCAGGGCTTTTAAGTAAGATGATGCCACTGAATAGCAAGTGCAGTTCTGCAAATATTATGACATATTGTTTGTCATCTGCCCTAAATATTTAGCAGCTTGGTTTTACAAGATTTTTATGCCACACGCTGAGAATTTGCTCCTGATAGATGCTGAATTTGATTGATGAAATGGATTCCATTCAGGAGCTGACTATCCCAAACCCTCGCCGGGGTCTCTGATGTAGCATCTTAGTTTTCACCCTCTTTTTAAAAGAAAGCAGAAAGAGGAGGAAAAAAGCCCCATAGAGTTCTCTGAAAAAATTGTTTCTGCTTAATCCCATCTACTCTCACAGAAAAACCTCAGTGTAGGCAAAGATCAAAGGTTTGTCATAGATTCCAACAGGTTTCCGAGAGATGTGTGATGCAGAATGGAGCGCAGGGCTCCGCATGACTGAACTGCCCCACTCTGCTGGCACTCAGCGGCAGCCAAAGGTGTCATTGGGAGATTTAGTTGCCTATTTTAGCCTTTTATCTTCCTATTTAGACATTGTTAAGCAGAGAGCAAAGCCAGGCTTTGCTGGGATGTGGTTGTGATGGAAGCGGGAGGTGGTGGGAACCACAGGGCTGCTCTGAGACAGAGTGGGATGCTGCTTTGGAAAATGGTTTCGGAGCCCATTTTCAGAGAGGTGGGGATTTCTCAATCTGTTTCTAATCTGTATTCCCAATCTATTGCTCCCTGCTGTCTGGGTGGGGAGGGAGGAATGAGGAGTGTTACGGCAATGAAGTGTCCAGAAGCCCTCTGCCCTGGAGCATCCATTGCAGCTGTAGAATCCAGTATTTCATGAGGACAAAACCTCAGGATTTGTCAGGATTCCTTCCCAGTCTCCCTGAGCTAACACCTTTCACAGTGGGAAAGATCTGCCCAGGGGAAGCATTTTGGAAACCTGTGATGTTCAGGGGGGTTTATGAATGGTTATTCCTCCATTTAGGTTTTTTCCCTGCTGCCAAATCTGAATGCCCATGGTAATTACAGCTGAGAGATTCCCTGACTTAAAAGCAGCACTTTCTTCTGCGGAATGAAAGAAAAAAAGGGAATGACAAAAGGATCTGCTCTGATAAAATGCTTTCATTATTTTCCTGTCATCTGTACTCTCAGTTTACAAACAGCTACACACAGAGCAGGGGATGCGGAGGGATGCACTGGAACTGCCCAGCAGCACAACAGCAAAGGGGTGTCACATACTTCTAAGTGATCAAAATCACCTATTACAAACATTTTCCGTCTCTTAAAAGCACATAAAAGAGCAGCTTGTGTGGAGCTGTGATGGGAGCCCCTGGCTGAAGGCACTGCTGGCTTTGGGGATTTGGGAGATGCCACCCCATCACCTGCACCCAGCCAGGGGATGCTCTTATATTGCTTATGGTCCCTGTACCCAAGGTCAGGGCATGGCATGTGGTGTGTGCTCACAAAAGAGCAGGGTCCTGATCCTGTTTGTTCTGTGGGAAAAGGGGCTTGCTGTGAGAACAAGACAAATAGCACCCTGCACAGGGCACCATTGCTGTCTCCAATGGGCTCCTGTAGAGGTGACAAACAAGTGCCATTTACACCAGGTCAATACACAGAGCTGGGAGCTGCTGCTGTGCCGAATGATCCAACTGTCACACTGATAGGGCTGAATGCATCTTGGCATGAATTGAACCAAATGTGTGCGAATTAAGCTGAATATCCATTATTATGACTAAACAAACTAAGTGAATCACAAATTAAAGTGGGTAAATTATTAGTTTGGTAGCTCAGAGAAGGGAGAATTTGAAGGCCATTCCAGTTATAGAGGGGGTGGAGTAGGAAAACTTTATTAATAGATTCAAATCCAATTACAAAGGCATATTAGTCATTGTGTGGTGCTTCACACCTTTGTCACCAGTGACAGTGGGTGTAATCCTGCTCAGCAGTCACTTGACCATTGAATGGTCCACCTCTAACCCCAAAGCTTTGTTGTTTTGTGGTAATTCTAACATTTATCATGGAGATCACTGTTTGTTTAACGCTAAGGACGCTGTTTCCTCAACTGCAGCATTATGAATTACCAGAGATTATGTGTTCAGTGGCTCCTATTGATTCCTGCAGGGCTAATTATTGAGATACATCACCCAGTCACTGACAGAAGCAATAGTAAATGCCTCCTTTGCACAATGTGCTGCTGGAGGATGGAGGGGACAGGCCTGTGGAAGGGTTAATGGGGCAATATCTATCTGCAGCTTGAACTGAAACTCCTTTCATAGACTCTGAAGTACTGAACAGCATCACCCGTGGGCAGGCGGATCACTGCCTCCTCCTGATGGCCCTGCCCTGGGGTGGGTATTTCTGCCTCCTTGGTGAGCTGAAGCCTCTTTTAGAGCTATGAGAGAGGCTGAGGAGTGATGAGAGCATGAAGCAGACCCATAGGTCTAAGGTATGTTTGTTGAGCTTTATTTAGATGAAAAAAGCTTTGTTGTTATCTGAAGCCTCTCTTGTGGACTCGGCACCTTTTGGCAGCTCTGGAGCACAGCTACAGAGTCCTTCCAAGGAGCTGGGGGTTGGCCAGAGCCTTGGTCAGGACTAGGAAGGCTGCTGAGGACTGGGAGGTTCCTGAGCTGCCAGGAGTTGCTCAGACCATGGTCTCCGTGCTCTGTGTTGGTATCTTCACTCTGGCTCTGTTGGGGTAGTGCACAGGGTAAGAAGGTGCAGGTGAGTCTGTGAAGGTGAACTGATTGCTTCCCATGGGATGGTAAATAATCCCTTACTTTCTTGTCCTCCCCCCCCCCCCCTTTTTTCCCCCAATGGGATTGTTTTTGTTCCCTTGCCATTTCTTTCACTTTAGGCAGGTCGCTATCTCCCGGGCAATAGTTGTATGGTATAAAATAAACTGAGAATAGCACGAACTCAATGGAAAAACTGATTTGATACAAGTTAAGGAAGCGGAGGAGGGAGGGATACTTGTGAGTGGGAGATGCAAAAGAGCTCAAAATGCAGCTGAGCTGCATTTGACTGGTAATTAAAAAACATATTCAAGGAAGAGGGTTCTGACAGGAAAGCTGAGGAGTGAAGCTTCTCCCATCCCTATTTATAAAGCAGCGAACACAAGCTGGCATTCCTCCTCTCCACGGTGGGGCTACAGTAAGCAGATTGTCAGTGGGAAAACAACATGAAGTTGGGCAAAACAATCTTCCTCCTCTTCCTCCTGCACGTGGGATGAGCAGCCATTGAGCAGCCCTATGGTGGTTACTATTGCCCTGCCTGGCCTATAGATCTGAATGGGGGACAGCGTCCCTGATTTCTCCTATGATTTACAGATAGCCAGTGCAGGACTCAAGTAATATCTTCAGTTTCAAAGAGCTAAGTGAGGAAAAAACCAAGATTAATAAGTAGAACAGTGCATTTGAAAGCAGATTTGGAGAGGCTGTTGCAGGCGTATACCCAACAGTAGAGCTGAATGTGTGGTTTATGCATTGCTTTCTTCTTGATGCATGTAATATATTTAAAGGCTTTTTGGAAAGGGTATTTCTAGCGTCTCCCAGCCCAGCAGTAACTGGGACTCTGCTGGGTAGCAGTAAATGAATCTGATGAACTGAAGTGTGAGATCAGTGCCATAAGCACTGTGTGAATCCTGAGTTAAGCGTAAGGGCATTGGTCCTGGTAACAGCCCAAGAGTGGCCGTGGGGGAGCCTGCAGGGTGCTGATCCAGCTCTAGGGGTTACGTATTGCAAACGTGCCCTGTGCCACTTGGTGCAGTTCTGTGTGTGCAGTGAGTACCAGTGGCACGTTGGGAGCAGAGCTGATGCTCAGCAAGGTGCCTGGACAGGGGATATGGGGTTTCAGTGTCACACACAGCCTGCTCTGTGATGTGCTCTGTTCAATCACAGCTGAGTGTGTGCAGCCCATGTGCTTCACAGGATTTCCTTAATTAAATCAACTAATAACACCTTGGGGCTGTAATAATGGAAACATGTGAGTTGGCATTGGAAATCAATAGAGTTATTCTGGTCAGGATGTGGGCCTTGCTGCTGAGATGCACACAGAATGCAGGGAAGATCTGAAATTAAAGCATCAAGTGAGGTATAAGGCTCCTTCATGCTGGTGCATTCTTCCCTTCTTTCCCACATCCCAACGCAACCGAAGGGGTGCAGCCCTTGCTCCCCTTGCTGGTGCTCCAGCAGAGCCCTTGTCTTTGGAGCAGGATGTCCCCAGCCATGGAGGTGACCTTGCTTCCCCTGAGCGGTGCAGGTCTCCAGGCTTTGCTCTGGTTCCTCTCAGGCAATTACTTGCAAGAATTGCAGTGTGAATCATTTTACTCCAATAGTGTTGATGGGAATTCTTCAAGGCCTGACCTAAGGCACATCTCACCAGACAACGAGCTGGAATAACCCTACTGCTTAGTGCTTTACTCAGCTTTGTACTATAAAGAGCATACTATAACTTTATAGCGTAAAGAGAAAACCCAGACACCCACTGGAAGGTGAGGGGAGAGCAGACGTGACTTTAAAGCTTGCAAGTGGTAGGATGAAGGCTCAGGGAGATGATGCTTTGCCCTGCAGTGAGTCCTGGGTACCCTACCTGCAGGGTGAGCACTCTCCTCCTGCCTTGCAGCAGGCTTTAGGGACACACGGAGCATCTGCATGTCCCCTCCTGCCAGACAAGAGCCATTCAATGCCCACAGTGTGGGGAGAGGCACATGCTCTAATGGCAGGGAGCAAACCAGTGCCCTTCAACAGCAAATGGAGCTGCTTTGAGCTTCATCCCAGAGCCCTCCTAGCTCCCCATGAAGAGCAGGTCCTAGCTCTGCTAGGTAAGAACTACATTGACATGTGACATCCATCTGTCAGTATTTAGAAGGCATCAGCTTCTGTCTGCGGAAGTCCTGGGAGGGAGAGCAGAGATAGTGAAGATCAGATGGAATTTTTAGGCTGGACTTCAGAAAGCTTTCTTGTTGCAAAGCCAACAGACTGAAGGCACAGCCTCTTAGGGTGGAAATCTTCCCGATGTCACAGATAAATTCCCCCTGGTGTCACCTCACTTCTGCTTTCTGCTGGCCTGAGTCCTTAGGAATGTCCTGCCAGAGACCTTGCGGGATAAATCGGGCTCCTGGGAACTGCTACAGGCAGGAAAACCTGTTTTCAGCTGAGAGACAGCCCTGAATCACAGCGGGTTTGCTGCAATCCTGTGCCACGATCAGGAGCTGTGCTGTCATTTAGACACTGGCTTTGGCAGAGCTGCATAGGGAGGATGAAGGAACCAGAAACCAGCAGGGTAACCACGTCCTGCTGCTTCCCTGTGGACCAGGCAGCATCCGTGCTCCTGGAGATACCATCTCAGGTGCACCCAGTGCTCCACAACTATTAAACCAGTGTTCCCAGTGGCTGGAAAGCAAGCAGGGCTGGGGGGGAGGTACCTATTTTAAAACCTAATCTGTCATTCCACAGTGAAAGAAACCCTCACTTTGGCATTTGAAAGGGAAAGAAACTCTGCTGTTAAATGTATGTTATAGAGCAAATGGAAGAGTGTCTGGAAGCTGCGCTGTAATGACTCGCAGTGCTTTGCCATCCAGGAAAGCACTTGGAAAATCACTGGGAGGAAAAATCTCAGTTTACTCTGCAGGAACCTTGGGGTTTATCCTGCTTTCATGTGAGCATGAGGAGCTTCAGGACAATGAAGGCTCCTCTCAAGTGAGGAGAGAACAAACATTCCCAGGATGGAAATTGGCTCTGCTTACTGATGTTAGTGAATTTATAGCTCCTTTCTTTGTGTTCCCTGTTTAGCACTGGTTAAAGATTCAAGGTGATGTCGTGTCCCTGTCAGCCAGGTCAAGCTCTGCTTGCTGGAAGTGGGCTCTCCAAGAGGGTTTTGCTTTGGTTTAGCTGGAGATGAAGGCCCTGCATTGGGAGGCTGAAGCAGTGCACAAGCGGACAGAGGCAGTGGAAGCTTTCCCAAATGACGGGCACAGTGGGGCGATGGGGAGGCTTTCCTGAGCTATAATTGCTGTTCTCAGCTGAAACAGGATGGGGACTGGGAATACAATTGGTGCCATGTTAGCACATTTGTAGCTGGGGGATCCCTTTGTGCTCATGCAATGCAGGAGGAGACACAAGAGGCTTTTCCCCTTGGAAGTGTTCAGAGGTGACGTGTTCCAGGGAGTCTCTGCAACAGCTTTTATTTTTAGACTCGGGTTTTTGCCAGTGGCCTCATGATCCAAGTGTGTTTCATACCCTTGAGGAGAAGTTAATGTGGAATAGAAGCTGCGCTTGATATTAAATGGTTCCACTTTATGGGTATTTCCTGAAGACTAAAGGCATTGAGAAGAGGTTACAAGGGGAAACTATTGACCCAAGTAGCAAAATAATGCTCTTGCTCAGTACTGCAGGGCTCATCCTGAGCTGATTTTTCTCTTCCAAACAAAGCCTTCAGGTACAGTGCAGTCCTTTCAGATGTGTGCTTTATTCTCACAGGGTCTGGTATCGGTAGAGGCTTTGTACATGTGGACAGGAGCGGCAGCGTGATGGGCTGGAGGGAGGCTGGTTTTGTAGCTGAAAGCATTGGGAAATACATCAGAACTTCTGGAACTGAATCCAGATGGAAGTGCTCGAATGGGAAACCTGGGGAAATGCACAAGGTAGAAATTGGAATTTCTGATCCATTCTCTTGTGCTGCTGCTTGAGGAGGCAGAAAACCAAAGAGAGGGTTTGCAGTCTGATGCTGTGTGCATCCATCTCCACTTAGCCCGGGCCAGTCTGGTCCAGCCTGAGCTTGGTGGGGTGGTTTGAACCCTGTCTGTCCCCACTGTCCCGCAGGGCTGGAGGAGCTGCTGCCCCTGCTCCTTCTCCAGGCTTCAGTCCCCCTCTGCAAAGCCTAGAGCATATTCCTGCTGCCACTGCACTCCCTTCAGAGACCAATTGCCATAAACTTTTTCCATCTTGAAGTAGCAAAGTGCTCATTTCCCCAATTAATAGCAGTTCATTTCAGCACATTCAAGCTCTGTGTTCAGAGGGGTTTTTTTTGGATCTGGGAGGCTCTTCCTGAAGCTTTCACTTTGAACTAAAATGTTTTTATTAATGCTTTCAAATGGAGATGAAAATGATGTGTTATCTCAGATGTCAAGTTGGAGGAAACCAAAAATCCCACTGGTTCAACCTCTGCTCCTTCTGTTTTGCCTAGCTGAGTCTTAATGCAGTAATGATATTGTAGTACCCTCAGAGATGAATATAGAAACTCGAACTGGATTAACACACTGAACTGTTTATTCCAGCTGGGTTTTCACTGCTCACAGGAACTTGTCTGAACTTCATTCATTAATGTACCGCTAGAACAAGTCAGTGGGTTTGAAATGTAAGTTTGGTCTTTCTGTTTTCCCTCACCTGAGCAAGCATGCAGGTGTTCATTTCCTCCTATAGAGTAATCCAAACACAAATCCTGGAGCAGCCAGGTTAATCTCTTTGGCAATTGAAGCTGGTCAGTAGAATCCAATGGACGGGTGAACATATTGGATTGAGTGACAGAGATAAGCCAAGACTTATTTTCTTTATCCCTTAATGAAGGGATGGATCAGCAGCGCTCTTATTTTGAGGACAAGGCTCTGAGGAAGCTGCTCAGTGGAAGGTGTCCCTGCCCGTGGCAGGGGATTGGAACTGGAGGAGCTTTAATGTCTCTTCCAGCCCAAACCATTCTCTCATCACCTCACTTGTGCAGTCAGCCCAGAGATATGGGGATGCAGCAGCTTCTGTTCCATGCGGCCCAGCTCTGGTGAGGAGCTCTGGTGATGGGGTGTGATTTGTGAGCAGCCGTGCGTGTGCTTGGGTGATGCTTTCTCCTTCCCTGCAGATTTCACTGTTAATAAAGCTATTTTTAGCTTCCCTTTTCAGAACTCATGCAAGCATGGATTTCTGATCCGTCTCAAATACATCTTGCTACCAAAGCTGGAATGTATTCTTACAGGGTGTGCTGCATGAATAGAAGAAACTTAGTTTTTCCTGAACAGTTCTTCAAATAACCCTTGCTTGGTAAGTGCTGAAACAAAGACACGTAAAGGTCTTTTTCTGCAGGCGGAAAGTAAGTTAGGAGGTCACAGGCAGAACATGAGGATTGCCTATGGAGCTAAAGGGATAAACATATATGTCTGTCTGAACTTCTCTCTCCTCTTGATGCTCATGCATCACCAGTGGAAATAAGGCAGCCTTTTCTGCAAGAAAGGAGTGGTGGGGAATAAGCCACCTTGGCTGTGCTGAAGAGTTACATGTGCTGAACTCTGCAAATTTTCATTTCTTTAAAGTAATATTGGATCTAATAGCTAAGATCCGGCCTTTCCTGGTTTAATAACAACAAGAGATCTTCCTGATGTCACAGGCAACATTAGAAACAGTGAGGTCAGTTCACTTCCAGTTTTCCTGTGACCTTTGAAGGCTGCACCGAGATACACTTTGTATAAATAGATTAAAATGAATCAAAAGGATGATGGTTGTTTCTTCGGTTTAGAAGGAAAAGGGTTTTCCTTAAGCAAACATGGCAAGTGTGAGCAGAAAGGTCAGCGCACCGAGTCCCTCAGCCACTGCAAAGGCTGGTATTTAACCCCCAACCCGTTCCAAAGCTGAGCACCACTGCAATGGGTGTAATCCCTTTGGCAGTGTCCCAGGTATATCCATGTGGAATTTGTCCATGTTTCTGTTCCTCCAAAGCACCTGATTACCGCTGGGAAGCCTGGAAGGGAGAATGTGGATTGGAGCCCTTCTTCCCCTGGCACATAGAAGGGGTGCAGGTACTCACAGTCAGGGGGGTTGAGGTCTCCACTGGCCCAATCACAGTTACCCCACCAAACGGGAGCCAGCCCTGTTGCGTGTTTTGGCTGTTACGTGGCCAAGGCACAGCATCTCCTGGGCTTTGCCCTCTGTGGGGAAGCTGCCTTTGGCTGTTTTGCTGCAGCAAATTCAACCAAGGCAAAGCTCCACTGTCAGCACTTATGCAGTTCAGCCCAAGCAAATACTTTATGTGCATCTGCTGGGTGGGATTGACCAAGCTGGGACACCCCACACACACATCACAGCTTTGTCCCTCTTGTCACCACTGCCTTTGTGCTGCCTGCAGTGATGAGCAAGGGCAGAGCACTGGTGGCTTGGTTGCAAGGGATTTGTACTTATGTTAACTTTGGCTCTGTTTTCCTCCCATCAAACAAACTCAGTTGAAACACCACTTACTAGTGTAGACTTCTAACAGCTCCTCTAGTGAGTGGCTGTGGCTTTAACTGCTGTTTCGTAGCCACAAGCTGGATGGAAGGTCACTGTGTTATGTGCTCCGTGGATTATAAAAAGGAACACATACAATGTCCTTTCACTATTTCTATGCAGGCATTGTGCAGAGGGCCAGGGCATAAACATGGTCATAAAACCATCATAGCACCACACAGCTCAATGACAACAGATTGTCTAATTATGGAAGGCTCAAAGACATCCTCAAGAAGATATCAAGTGGAAATGTAGGTCTATGGATGGGTCTGGAATGAATCCTGGGAGAAGTGGGTATTAACGAGTAGTGCAGAGGAAACCCAACTCTAAAAAAATGGGGAAAAGGGATTGTCTGTATAACCAGGAAACAACTCAAAGAGACCAAAAGGGAAACATAAAGTTGGAAATTGGGTAATAAATCTCTGCCCTCATCAAAGAGACAGTTCCATTGGAAAATAAAAATAACATCCTAGAATATAACAAAGTGGAATTTATAGTCCAATTAAACATGCATGACAACCCCAACCTCAGGTACATTCCTTCCTACTTTAGGCAGAGTACACTGAGAGCACAGCATATCTGAGTGGGAAAAATGACTACTGGAAAAGAATAGCTTGCACATACAATTGATTAAAAGACTTCTCTGTGCCTCTGAGCCGCTCTGCAAAGTCAGAGGCTGCTTCAGGGCTGCTGCTTCCCCTCTGAATCCTTTGCTCTGCACTACTTGAATGTTGCTCTGGTGCTCCCCTGAGGCTGAGAGACTGGAAAAGAGCCCAAGGAAGAGATGGCCTCACCCATGCCATGCCTTTGTTTGGGGTTTACAGGAAGGCTGTAAATGTGACAGGGCTCTGTGGGAATCCTATAGATGAGATTTAAACCTAAGGCATGAGCTATCAGGAGATGCACCTGGGGAAAGAGCTGAGGCTTTTACCTGTCCAGCATCAGCAGAAGAAGCTCTAACAGCAATCAGGAGCAGCCCTCTGGTTTTCATCCCCTAGAAGAAATTCTCTGTCATAGCATTAATGTGGCTACAGACCTAACAAAACAGCCCTCAGCTCAATAACAACAGATTGGCTACTTATAGAGGCCACAAGGAAATCTTTAAGCACCTTATAAAACACAAGTGCAGAGCTGCTGATGGGTCTCTCGCTCCCAAAGGACATGGAAAAAGGAGAGGAACAGTGATGTGTTGTACAGGGAGGGCACTTTAATCTCTGTTGGTGGTGGTGTTGGCACTGAGGAGAAAGAGGACCTTGTAGTGCTTTAGAGGACAAAGAGAACATCCATGTGTCTGTGGAGGGAGGGAAGGAGGAAAGCAAAGACCGTTACTATCCCAAATGCTCCTGAAAACTCAGGGCAGGCTTTGCACGAGCAGCAAGCCACGCTGGCCACGCAAACCATCTGCAGCTCCTCTGGGGATTCAGGAAACTTCCCTAAATTGCTTTAGACACTTTCCACTCTCTCCACTCATTTTATGTGCAGAGTTCAGGGAGAAACCATTTTCTATTTGAACACACCTTGTCACTTGTATTTGGGTCTGTTTTCTTCTCTCTGCCAATACTTAGTTCCTTTGCCTCTCGAGTCTCTCGTGTCCTTCCCAATATAGGCTCTCGGCTCACCATGAGGATGTGCCACAGTGACAGGGTGATTGCTGATGCATTCCTGCACCAGGGATGTGACTCAGCTGCCTGCCCCATTCCTTCCTCTCCATCAGAATTGCTGGCTTTCTCTGTGCTCTTCAGCAGCTCCTGTCCTGCTCCAGCCCTGCTGCAATGGCACAGCGGTGCCAGCAGCACCAGCTGGTGACCACATTCTGTCCGTCTGCTGCTTATCAGGAGTCAGGCCACAGACACTCACTGCAGCAGTGAACGATGATATAAAAATAAGCCCGGGCCTGATTATTGGCTTTGTCTGCTTTTTTGCAAACAGATGCTCCATTGTTTATTGAGCCTGTTCTCAGAATCCACAAACATGGACGTGATAGGTTAGATTTGCAGGCACTCGTGTAGCTTCGCTTTTAAAGTGCACCCTTTAAAATGCCCACCAGATGCATTTTGCCCATCATCTGTTAGCATGACTTGCTCCCACAGGACACTGTGTTTAGCAGCACTAACACAGGCTGGAAGAGCTTTGCTTTCCAACTCAATCAGCAAAGTAGATCCCATCACAACCCTGATCTAAAGAAAGCCTTTCCTCGCTGATGCTCACTGCCTCATCTCAAGGAAGGAGAGACTTTCATGTTGAAGCTGATCCCTGGCCCAGTCTGATAGGCTTCTTGTAGACAACATGAAACTGCTGAAGTAATGGTCATTAATCACTGATCATTGAATCATAGAATAGTTATCATGCCATCTCCCCAGGTAGAGAAGGCTGAAGCCTTAAGAAGTTACCCAGTGCATGCTCTCTGCTCTCCTGGACGACCAAATGGGTATTTCTGTTCCCTGTGTGGACTTAATTAGCTCAAATTCGATGAAATACAGATCTTCGAATATATGAGCTCACATGATAAAACTGGTTCATGTCAAATGTTCTATCCCTTTTCTGTCTGAAGACATAGAAAGCAAATTCATAAAACCCCCAGTTTTACATAGGGGATGTTTTGAAATATATGCCTGCAATAGTTGCTAAGCACAAGTTGGATAGAGAAGAGCCCCTGCCTGTTGTTCATGCTGTTTGTGACATTTTCAAACCTCAGCCTGGTCCTGTCTACCAATATTGCAAAAGTGTGTCCTGAATAAAGGGATTTGGAGGAGCTCTGCAATACTCAGCAATTTCAGCTCCCAGGGGTACACAGGAGCAATATTCCTCATTTCCTTGTCATTTCAGGTTTCCTTTCTGAAGAAACTTAATGGAAAACTCAGCCCAAATTACTCTGCATTTGCCTCCCATCCGAGCAAAATTATATGATAGCTTTCACTTGGCTGCTTCATGAAACCCTGTGTCTCAGTCAAGTACTCTTTTTGTACCATGAACTTCTTAAGCCCTTGCATCACCAGTGGGGTTTGATGGGGAGACAGCACTGATTGCTGCCTGAGAGCTTGGCCACTGTGTAGGGATGACAAATGGCTTTGCTGTGGTTCACAGTGCCAGGAGATGAGAAGAGTCTATTGGAATAGAAAAAGCCCACATAAGAAACGTTGACCCAGGCTGGATGTTGTCTGCCGATGATGTCAAATTTAAGTTTGTTCTCCTCCTAAAATAATCATAGATCAAATTTTCTACGTGTTTTGGTGGCAGACGTCTCTTCTCTGAGTTCTTCAAAGGGAAAAGCTCCTTTTCTCAGCCCTCGCTGAAGTCACTGAGGCTCTGGCACAACAACACTGCGTGGCTTTCAACAGCATTTTCAATTAACACCAAAACCGAAGAGAGTATATAATCACAGGTATTCGACTGCCACGGGACTCAGAGGAGATGCACTCTTCAAACGCCTTCAGAAACTGACCTAAAATAAGCTTTATGTGTGTGTTAGTCTGATACGTGCTTTCCCACTTGCGCCTTTAGCCAAAGGGATGAGACTTAGATAATTCCGCCAGAAGGAGAATGCACTTTTTTGGCCCAGAAGGGCTAAGATTGGTCCCAATAAGCAACTGGGGAGTGTGAAGAGAAGCAGCAGGCACAACCCAGCTCTGCCCAGCCAGAGTGTGATGTGTAATGCCCCAGCACAGAAGCTGTTGTGCATCGGGAGCCTGGTAAGCAGGCAGCAGGAGAGGACGATGTCCCTGGGTAGCTGAGACTTTGCTATTATTGTAAATTATTAATATCTTGCTTTGCTCATGCATCACATACAGCTCCAATCCAGGCTTCGATCCATACCCTGTCAATCTTCCTCCTGTCTTTCATCTTGACATCTCAGCCTGTGTTACTGGCTGGTTTAGGGAGGAGTTTGGTGACTGCAGGGAAGCAGATCACTAACACCTCAGCCCAGCCCTTACTCCTCAGCTGGGTTGTGTATACTTGCTGCTCTTTTTTTTCTGCATTAGTGCATCTTTATGATTGCATTTATATTCATGGGTTTAAAGTGTGCTTCAGACACTCAGCAGGGCACCTTGTTAGACAAGGTCACGCCCTGAAATGCTTTGAATCCATTATGCAAGTAGGATGGAGTGAGCCAGGGGGAAGGAAGGGAAGTGAGATGGGGGGGGGTGGGGGAACAAAGGCTTGCATAGGTAAAACCGAGGAGCTTTGGAAACCTCGTTCATGCCTCCGGGTGCCCCAGGCTCCCTGTATAAGTCAGTGCCATTGGGGACTCTGCAAAGCCCCTTCTGCTGTCTGCTCATTCCTGCATCCAAGTTGACCCTTGTCCTTCGGGAGATCTGGCAGCAATCATTCCCTTTGTTTCTGCCCTTGGTCTGAAAGAGCTGAATTGAAGCACTTAAAATGATGTGCAGATCTGCATACCTCTGAGCACCACTGATGGGTTCTTAAGTGTCTGAGAACAACTGGCTTGGAGTTGGGGATCTCTGGCTGCTCCAAATAGCCCGGAATCACAGAGTTTGGGGCCATAAAAGATAGCTAGGAAAAAAGACAGTGAAAATTTAACAGAGAGCAGACTTTGGAAGCCACGAATTAGATCTGTGCCCGGGACAAGCAAGTAAGGAATTATAGAATCCCAGACTGGTTTGTGTTGGAAGGGATCTTAAAGCTCATCCAGTTCCAGGGGACCTTCCACTGGAGCAGCTCGCTCCAGGCCCCATCCTGTTGAATCGTTTGCATTTCCTAGGATTTCACCTCTTCTCCCTCCCCTGCCTAACCATGGATACTTTACTAGGATGCCCTCCTCATTATCTTTATTGTTACCAATTTCATGTTTTTCCTTCCTGCTTTTTTTGTGTTTTGTTCCTGGCTTTCAATTTTATTGGCTTCAGCTCAGCCCTAACCCGGAATGGGCTCTTGGCCAAAGCCATCATCTCCTCTTATTTGCCAAAGAAAATGTATCTCCATTTTCTGGTGTATTCCATGGTCGCAGTGTCCCCTCCTGCTGGTGAGGAGCTGCTGCCCGGTCTCTGGTGCCAGAATCTGTCCAGAACCAGGAAGTTACTTAGATTTAACTACCTGATGTGTTGCATCTCAAAGAGCATCCTCTATGACACAGCTTTGTTTGAAATGGGCGGAATCTGAGCACTGCACTGAAGGGTGTTTTCAACTCCTTTTGGATAAGGTCTTTTCCTGGTGTGCTCATCCTTTGCTCCAGAGCCCAAACACGGCTTGGAGGAGTAGGAAGATGCTTCCTCATTGACACAAAGAAGCAGCTGCTTCTGTGGCTCTGGAGCACCTTATCCAGTCCCTTCTGGACAGGTTTTCCCTCTGGTCAGACAGGAGTGGAGCCAGCCCAGCCTGTGCCCACCCTCACAGTGTCTCACCAGCCTGGCTCCAGGTTCCACGTGTGCCAGGATGAATCCTTTGGAGCTGTTTGCTCCATCTCTGTAGAGCAGCAGCCCTGTGGCATTGGGCTCTGTGGCGGAGGAGAAGGAGGAGAGGGAATGGGAGAAGGCAGAGCTGTCGGCAGAGCCTGGCTTAGGGAACACTGCTGATGCACAGAGTGGCACCCGCAGCAGATGTGCTCCTGCCAAGCAGCATCAGCAGGGTTTTGCTAATGGGAATTATCAGTGCTTTCATCTGCACTGCTGCTGGAAGTGCTGTGCAATTCCCAGTGCTCCTCAGCCAGGGAATGGATATGCACCCAGAAGCAGTCACAGAGACAGTCTGCAGCAAGAGCCATCCCCACACTGGTGCCATTGGGGTCCAGCTCCCCAGGTCCTCTCCAGACCCACTCCTGGGTTAGCAGATGGTTGCAAAGCACTCTCTGAGATCCTACAAAAGCATCAGTTGGGGTCCAATTTCTCCTCTCTTTAGACTCCTCCAGGATGCCTACAGCATTTCTTGCTGTTTAGTGGGAGCTGCAGAAAGCTTTTCAATCACCATGGTGAATTCCAAGTATTGGGCTTTAAAACCAGCGGTCACAGGGGTTCTGCTGTACCTGGCGAAGAGAAGACTCAATTTGCTCCACTCTCTGCCAGCTCACTCCAGCAGTGCTATTCTGAACAACCCAGCAGTTCCTAGAATCTTGGACACAGGCTGAGAGTGCAGTGTTTTTAAGACGTAATGAGAAGGTAATTTTCCTCCCTGCAATCTTCATTACTGGGGAGGTATTTTGTGCAATTTTCAGTACTAGCCATAATCATGCTCCCAGAGATGAGAGCCTGCTGCTGTGCTGCCGGGGCTGCTTTGAACCCTGAGATGCTCTGGGCCCCCCAGGTAAAAGGAAATAAAGAGTGAGCACAGACATAGGAGTGCCATCTCTGCTGGAGCTGCTCACAGCTAAAGCTCCATCACTGAGCACAGTGTGTTATCTAGGTTGGCCTAACACCCAGATTGGAATCTCTGCTCACAAGACAAGAAGCTTAAAAAACCCACTAGAGATCAAAGGGGAATGAATCCCTGGAATGTGTTAGCACACAGAACATATGTCCTGTGAAGGGGATGCAACATGTCCCTGGCGACATGCTACAGTCTGTTCGCTCTTCTGCCATGCTGTTGCTTCAGGGGAGGAAGCTGCAGCACTGATATAATGGTGATGGTCAGGATTTTGGCAGGATTAGTTGCAGTGCAATGAAGGGAGCACAAGGTTCATATGGCATCCAGTGCATTAGCTTTTGGAAACATGGTGCGGCTTGGAAAAGCTTCTGGATTGCTCTCACTTTGTCTGTGATGGATCTGCTGAAGCCAAGGGTAGAGGGGGAAGTGGAGCTCTAAGGTAGAGAGAAGGGCTGATACACAAAGAGCCTTAGGCTCATGGAAGGTGATGCCTCATAGGTGTGTGACAAAAACCTAAGACAAGCTATGGGGAGCATGTTGCTGGTGTCTGTGTGCAGGTACATGGGGTATTAACGTCAGGACAATGCTCCCAAGAGCAGCTCTTTAGTAAGAGCTCCCAGCAGTGAAGCTGGTTGCAGTGAGCTCCATCTACTGACACAGCAGCACTGTCATACAGTCAGGGGCAATGCTGCCTTGAAGGAGGCTGCGTTTCACTCCCCAACTGCTTGTACCAGAGCAATGGGATGCTGAAGAGTAGCATGGAGTCTGTAATGGACTTGCAGCAACAGCTGATGGAAGGGAAGCTCAAAGTCATGTTACTGAGGAGAGCAGAGCAGCACAGGAGCCTGGGCAGCAGCCTCTGTGGCACTCCTGGAATAACACCATGCCTCATGTGCTATGTGCTACGTGCCAGGAGCCATTATCCAGAGAGAAAATCACCTACAGAAAGGGCTGTGAGGAGAGCACAGCTCGGGGATGGGGGGGGTCTGCAGCAGCTAATCTGCAATCATTCACTTAATCAGGACGTGTCTGTCACAGCCTTGTGTTCTGGTGTTAGCGCTCGTGATACCCGTTCGCAGGCAACAGGACACAAACAAGCAGTAATGCTCGATCAGATGATGTTAGTGGTTTCAAGGAAAACAGAAGTGGAAATGTCAAACCTGTTAAGCTTTGGAGTGTTTTCACCAGGACGTGGGCAGGAGAGACTCCAGGAGGTGGTTTAAAAATAGGAGCCAGAGGGAAATTGCTCTCCCAGTGGCGACGTTCTGGTGTTGATGCCCTGCTGCAGCGCGGCTCGTTCTGCCGTTTATAGCTCACAAAATGGGGAAAAAATACAAATCATGTGATGCTTAATTTATGAACCCACTCAAAAAGCGGGGGCTCAAAACTCGACGCAGTCGTCTTAAGTTCAGCCTTGAGAGTGTCTGTGTCAGAGCTCTGAGAGCCTGAACAAAGAGGCAGAAGGGGGTGCAGGAAGCAGTGTGTGTCCAAGCCCTGCAGTGTCTTAGCGGCGTTTAAACCCATGCAAGGGCAGGGTAGGACACTTACCCCTCACCAGGGTGGTTTCTTACACCTTTTTTGCACCTCTTGAGCTCAGATCTCTACTTCAGTGTGCAGCAGAAGAGGAGGTCAACTGCCTGTGCTGCCTCCATGTGCTGCTCTGCTGTGGCATCTCCTCCGCTGAAGCACAGCACAAGCTGGAAAGAAAGCTGAATGGCCTTAAAGTATGGGGGGGAGCAATGAATGCTTGGGGTTATCTCAGGAGCTTTAGCAGTTGTTTCCTCTCTATGAGGGCACTGTGCACTTAAGAGATCAGGAAAGCATTACTGGTTGGGGTTTTAGCTGTCTTGTTGCAGTTAAAAGCCATTTCATGCTGTGTGTAACTCAGGCTTTTGCTTGACTAAAACACTTATATCGGACAGTATAAGTCTTTTCTTGTATTTATTAATATGTAACGCTTTGATTTATAGTATGTGGTACAGGAGGCAGCATTACTAGTAAGTTACTTGTTATATTGAACACAGCATAGAGACTGATCTTCCTCCCTGTGGTCCCTCCAGTGGCCCCGAACCCTGGGTGGCTCCGCACCAGGGGCAGGGAGTGAAGCATCTAGCGCAGGGGTCCTGTCCCTTCTCCCTCCCTCCTGGTCCCTGCACAGGGACATCTTCTTTTGCCACCACAATGCGATTGCTCCCGTGTGCCAAGGAGGAGTTTGGCAGGGCTGTGGTGATGGCTCTGCCAAGAGCTGTTTGGCAAACACGGTATTGATAGACTGGGAGAGTAAATATCAGATCTGCAATATGGCCCTGCTCAGACGGTGGGCAAACAAACTATTGAGCTGCCCTGTTTCTTGCTCAGATTGTTGCATCTCCCCTTTGCCCCTGGGCTGGTGCCTGGCAGTTGCGTTGCTGATGTGGGCATCTGTGGTTGCTCCTGCAGTCATCAGCATCCCCACTCCAGACCCTGCCCTTGAATCCAGCACCTCCACCAAGGTTCATGTCAGCTAAGGGAAAGGTTCTTTAAAGGCTGCCAGGATTGCTTGATGGTTACAGCTGCTCTGTTAACATAGAAGTGATCTGTTCTAAGTCTACAAATCATAGAATCACAGAGTGGTTTGGGTTGCAGGGACCTTAAAGCTCATCTAGTTCCAACCCCTGCCAAGGGCAGGGACATCTTCCGCTAGAGCAGCTTGCTTCAAGCCCCATCCAACCTGGCCATGAACGCTGCCAGTGGTGGGGCAGGCACAGCTCCTCTACATCTCCACATAGAATAATCCTTATGTTCTGCCACATGCTGAGGGCTCTCATGTTCACTGCCCTGTTCTCTGTATTCCACCATCCAAGGCTTATGAACCATGCAGGACAGGTAAGAGGACAAAACTGATGCCTTCCCGGTGCCAGGGTCAGTGAGGAGCGGATCTACCCGGTTCTCCCTGTGCTGAATTGACAACTGGAATACAGCACTTTGGGAAGTCTGAAGGAAGGGGAAACTTTGTCATGTGCCATATGCTGTCCCTCTGTACCTGTGCTCCAGCATCTCTCTTCTCCATCTGCATCCTGAGGCTCCCACGCTCTTCCTTCTTCCCCAACCTTTATCTTTCTCATCTATTTACAACATCAGAAGCTCTTCACAACCACGACTGCCTTTTGCCCTGTGTTTGTAAAGCCCTTCTTGCAACAGGGCCCTTTAGATGCTGGAGCACAACCACGGCTCTGCCAAAGGTGATCCCTGATCCTTCATCCTGGCTGCTCTCAGAGCCATCCCTCCCTCTGCTCCGTACTCCCGGTGCAGGCAGCAGCGAGAACAAGCTGCACGTGGTGTAATCAAAGCAGCAAACAGACAAGGAGACAGCAAATACACTGAGCAGTACAAAGGGCAGGAATAGAGAGTCTGATTCAGATGTTCAGGTGTAAGATGACTGAAACATAAACAGCTCTATGGTGCCTGTGAGCTGATTGCAGTTCAGCAGCAAGGAGAGCAGAGCTGATGGGCAATGACAGCTTCTCTCATCATCTTTTCAGTTACGTGCTCAACAGTGGACCTCACAAGCGACAGAGAAGTCACTGGCTCCTTATAGAATGTGGCTGATGGAGCAGCAGTCCCTTCCCTTGGAAAAGGTGAGGAATAAAGATCAACTTAGGAGAGTTCTACCCCTCATTCAATCCCTGTGGCAGTGCTGGTCGCTCTCCTGCTGTACAAGGGGTATAGGAGTGACTGGGTGCTACATCCATGCTGGTCCTTCCCAAGCACCTGGAACCAAGGATTTCCATCCTGCCAGTGGGAAAGATCCTGCCCAGTGGAGCAGGCAAAGTTAATATTAATATAGACACATGCAAAAGTTGTTTCTCCCCTGTGTGTGTGCAGGAAAAGAGCCACAGTGATCAGCCAACTCTGGCTACCCAGAGGTAGCAGTGTGTCTTTGAGCCAGATAAAAAGCATCTCCTTTATGCAAAAATCCCAAAGGAGAACGGAGCCTTGGCTCCTCTCTCCATGCAGGAAAACAGAGTTGGATGCAAACCCCTGGAGAGAGGAACAGCGGAGGTGGGTCCCGAGGGCTGGCAATAGCAAAGCAGGGAAACGGAAACTTGGGTCACATAAAAAGTCATAACATTCACCTTATAAAACACAGAAACTCAGTGATTTAAAGGGGGAAAAACTACTATTTGTTTCCAAATTTACAGGCAATAACACTTGATTTAGATCCCTGTCTGCTTCCTGTATAGACTGCAGTATAATTTAAAGGACAATAAAGTCTGGGACCATAATACCATCACCACAATAAATCAGGCTGGCTACCACTACTCCGACCAGAAATTATTAATCTGTGTTCCAAATGATATGACTGTATATTGCTTATTGGAGCTGTTTATGCAGCAAGCTGAGATAGCACTTTCCCCCATTGTTATTTTTTACTTTTGCAATGAAATATTGTCTCCTTCTACCAAAGGGGCATTTATTACCCATTATATATAGGGGCAGCCGCGTGTGTTGCACAAAGCAGCTAATATGAGAAGCCAACTTTATGGCTTATCACTGCGCTATTCATTTCTAGGATGTTCTCAAAGCTGAGGGCACTGACTCATCCTCAGATGGTGGGACCGCAGCACTGGTGTGCACTGGCTCGATGGGGTTGCTGCATGATCCGAGGCCAGGTTGGACAGGGCTTGGAGCAACTTGCTGTAGTGGAAGGTGGTTGGCACTGAATGAGCTTTAAGGTCCCTTTCAACCCAAACCAGTCCAGGATTCTATGGTGAGGAATAGGAGAGTCTTTCTGCAGCCAGGCACTGGGGAATGCTGTTATTACTGCTCCCAGCACCAACTGCTTCCCATGGGAATGCCATAGACCTGTTCTTCTCTCCCAACCACAGTATTTCCCAGGGGGCCTCAGGGTGCGTTCATTCCTTTGTGATTGGAGACCACTGGCGGTTTTGGCATATTTACAGCACTGAATTTCCCTTTGAAAAGGCAGAATCCCACTTTTAAAAATCCTGTGTGGTTTTGATTTTGTTTTACTAACACAGGGGAGGGAGGAAAGTGTTATATTTTGGAGGGGAAAATCACATATTTACATGGAAAAATGACGCTAGAGTCCTGATCAATATCTGATTGGTTTTCCAGGGGTGTTTCAGGCTGATGTGCTGATGCACTGGTGGATGGGGAGAAGCTGTAGCAGATTTCTATCCCAGCCCAGCCGTGCTGCCTGGGGTAACAAAGGGAACCCACATCCCAGCAGGAGTGAGAAGTCCACAGGATTTGTCCCAAGTGTGGCTCTGCAGAGCTGCTGCCAGACACACACTGATCATCTTCTGATTGCGATCTGACAGTTGACAATCAGAGCAAGGGAGTGATTCACCCACAGCAACAAAAGCAAGAATGAGACTTTTCAATTTGCTTCCCTTGGGATAGAGACTAATTCAGTGCAGTGATTTGCGCTCCTGGCTGGAGGCCTTCAAAAGGCGGCAGGATGAGCAGCGCTGCAGACATCTCCCTTTCTTCTTTGTGAAATCACATAAGTCCCAATCACTAGGAATTTCCTCATCACTCCAGCCTGAGCTGAACACAAAAAGCCATCCCAGAGGGCATGCAGGAAACTGAGCCACCTTTTCAAACCCTTTCGCAGTAACTCAGAAGAAACGGACTGAAAATTCATGATATTTGATAAGTTTGGGGATTGTTCTTGAATCCTTACCAAGATCTGGTTGTGCAAGGTCTACCTTTCTCTAATAAAAGTACTAGAATTGGATTTGCTGTTAAGGACTGAGATTGGCCCTTGAGCATAGAACACCCCACCTGGGGTCTTAATCGGGATGCAGAATGCCGTGAGCTTCATGTTTAACATTAGCAGAATTGCCAACTCCTCTGGAATCCCTGGGATTTCATGTGAGGAGAAGGCACTGCTGTCATAGGCAAACCCACTCACTGCTATACTCGGGATTTTGCCTGCATTCCCAAGGAATTAGCACCGTTTTCATTGGCAAGAGTGATCTCTTTTCATCTGGAGTAAAACATTAAGATGTTAACACGAATTTCAATGTACTCCTCTGGACTGCTTAAAAAAGTTGTGTTTTTAATAAAGCACAATTTATTTGTTAAACAAATGGCATATTTTAAAAGACAGATAAAATTGCAGCCTCCCACATTGTCTACAAGCTGCATTCTGTCTCAAGCTAAGGCCTGGAAGTTACATTTGTACAGTATGAAATATTCAGCACTGAAATTCTCCCCAGGAATGTCCCCATCTGCTGCTCGATTTCTGGTTCATGCTAATTATGAACTGTATCTGAGCAGAAATAAATAATAGATTTTCTTTAAAGAAGCAGAAGTAAAAATTAATGGGTGTTTGGTGTCAGTGTGTGTTTTTGCCTTTGAAGCTTCAGTAGCCTTAATGCATCCTGAGCCCTGGGCACCATCCTCCTCCTCTCCTGCAGAACTGCAGCCCTGGCTGCCCAGTCAGCTCCTTTCATTTAGTTCACAAAGCATCTCATAGTAGGACAGGCAGGGACACCTTCCACTAGAGCAAGTTGCTCCAAGCCCTACCCAACCTGGCCTTGAACACTGCCAGCGATGGGACAGCCACAGCTTCTCTGGGCAACCCCCCTCCGTATGGAACAAGGTGATCTTTAAGGTCCCTTCCAAACCAACCCAACCCATTCTATGATCACCTCACCCATTACACACCAATGGCATGTGCATTAAACCTACTCCCTCGTTCAACAGGGGTTTTGTTCCTTTTTGGTGTCTCCTAACAACTACAATAATACAAATAAGATGGTGCCAGTGATAACATCTCCTACATGAGGCCTTGCATCCCACCAGTTCCTTGCCGCAGCCCAGGTGTTGCAGTAGAGCTGCACCATGGCACAGTGACCCCATTCCTGTCATGTGCTCCAGACTGGTGCATTTTCTCTCTTACTGGAAGCAAATCTATGCCTAATAGTGGCAATTGCTGCAGAAGTGTTAATGAAACACTTTACAACTGTAGAGTAGGAAGAAATCTGTTACTATAAATTGTGTTTCAATTTCCTTATTGCCAATTAGACTGAGTGAGTCAAACAGGTCATATTTGTATTCAGCTCATCAGGAACAAGCTTCCACAGTGAAAATACCAAGAGTAAGAGCTGTTGAATTGTTTATTTTGCCTTTCTTGAGGGAAGGGGTCAGTGCTCAGGAGCAGGAAGCAGGAAAGGTCTGCTCAGGGATGAGATGGCCAGAGTGTCTCTCTCTGCCTGTGGACTCTTCATCAATGGATTTCTTTGCCCAAAGTCCTAAATATCCCTTTTCTTAAAGAGGGAACCTCTTCCAGTAATTAAAAAGTCTTGCCTCTAGGAAGATTTTCTTCCTCCATAATTTATATCCCATGTGCTTCATGTTAGAGGGTGGTTTTGAAAATCTCCAGAAAGGCGGCTTGTTGATGACAAATTTTGAAGTTAAGTACAAATCCCGTTTGCACCTCTTTAAGCTGTAAGAACTTCCTGAGAAGGGAAAGCGAGAGCCACAAATGTCACGATTTAAAGATCTCTGTAAATGAGGTTTGATTCATCCTTGGAAGAGATGCATTGAACTCTACTCCAGAGTTTGCTGTTCACAAGGTTTTTGGATGAAACCTTGAAACACTTAAAATCTGTGGTTCTGGTAGAAACCGTGGGTCAAGTGGGTGTGCTGAAAGAAGGTATTTTTGGTTTGTCACCTAGGCAAAAAGCTCCTTTGATTTAAACCCCCCACACACATACTCCTGATGTGGAAATGAATGGTAACTGTGTGATACAAGAAGTTGGGATGCCTCCGCAGGCAAGGTCTGTGCGAGTGTCTCATCTCCTTCCATTTGGTGACAGTGGTGATGAAAGCTTTGCCTGTTCATATACTGGAATATTTCATTCCTCCTCACATCTGTTTTCCCCAATTTATCCCAATTGACAATCGACTTAACAGATACAAGGGCAAGCACAAATCTGTCTTAAAATGCTTTCCAAAACCTTTCTAGCCAGGAGATTCAGCCCTGTCCCTTTCAATCAGCTTTTTGGGTGTCTCTCAGTTAATTGCAGTTGTCCTTCTGCCAGCCTCTGTGGGATGAGGCACAGGAAGGACTGAGGCAGAAAGCAAAGGGTGTAAATTATTCAGAGATGTCATGTACTCCTCTAGGGACCCAAGTGATGTCTGCTTCTGCCCAAGAACTCAGAAGACCCCGAGAAAACTTGAGAGTAAGCTCAAGCCGTGCTAAGACATCCCAATCTAAGCTGACATTGTGTCCATTAGCAGGTCTTTGTACCCAGGCTCTGACTGAAACAGCGCAGGCACACGTTGCACTTTGTGTATACTTGAAAGATGTTTCTCTGCATCACCCATCCTCCCCTAAGCCCCAACCCTTTTGGGTGCCATCCACTTTCATGGGATCATAGAATGGGGAGGAAGCTCAGTGAGCAGGAGGGAGCTGGCTTGCCTGGGTCACTTACAGCTGAGCTGCTACAGCTCAGGGCCCTCACTGACTTAGAGGAGGGGCTGGAGCTCCTCATGGGGTTATTCCTGGTGAAAATACATGAGAGGAAGGATTTTAAATGGATGTGTCTAAAGAAGAAAGGGATGGAGAGGAGAACTGGAGAGCCTGGAGGGATGGGAACTGCAACTGAAGGGTTCTGGCTGAGCACCCAGCTCTACCCAGCTCACTGCTACATACTGGTATGGATGCAAAGCCATCCCCCAGTAAAGCAAAGGCAGGGAGTGAGCGGGCCAGGCTGGCAAGGGAGGAGGAAGTGTGCAGGGATAGGAGGGAGCCACGCTGCAGCTCGACACGAGTCTCTGCACGTTTCAGTAGCCGGGTAGGGGCAGACACCAAACCTCATCTTTTATGGGTCACCTGGTGAAGCCAGCGCAGGGCAGCGTTCCCTCTTACAGCACAAACTCGTGCATTATGTCTTTGTTATGCTAATGGCCCAGCCTGCACAATTTAAATAGCACTTCCAGAAAAATTAAGTATGTTCATTGACACAGTGAAATGTTTTCACCCTCCATGTAACCTTCACAGTTTCTGTACAAAATCTATCAGTCAGTAAACTATTCATCTGCGAATGCTTACCAATTATTATGCTAATGTATTACAATGCATTACAGTGAATTCTTTTTAAATGCCAGGAAATGCAGCTGTCTGGCAACCTACCTCGCCTGTATTATGGAGCTATCAATAAACAGCAGAGCATTTGCAACTGGATTTTGACTGCTTTGTCAGAACTCTGCAAAAGAATTCTTATCATTTAATATGATGAAGAAATTCAGGAATTAAAGTGGTGTAATATATTCTCCATGCACTTGGACTCGGGAACAGCACAGAAATACAAAGTAGATCGCTGTTGTGTGGCTTTGCACTGAGCTAACTTGTGCACGGATGTTAGGGCAGCAGGGAGAGCACTGTATGCCCATACAGGACATACAGGAGCCAGTACAGATGTGTCCGTGCTATGATGTGTAACTGCTCTGTAAGTCATACCTCTTTTGTGGAGCTGAGTGGTACTACAACTTAAGACTAGCATGTGCAGGCTGCACATGGGGATACTAGGATGTATATGGAGTATAGTGTATGAATAGTTCACACTGAGCTGATTCCTTCTCCAGATCATAGGAACTGCTCCCAGGTACCAAAAGGAGCTCTCTCTTCTGTTGCCTGACAAAGGAAATATTCAATAGTAATATCAATTTGGTGCTCTAAGTCACTGAGGAATGATATGCTAAAGATCCTAATTCATCCAGATGGAATAGCTCTTGTTGAAAGGATGAAGTTGCTTAGTCTGTGTATTCAGATTTCACTGCATGTATAACACACTGCCCGTGCTGGGAGGTGTGTGCAGAACAGTGCTGGCGCCGGAGCTGCTTTCCCTCGCTGGAGAACACGTGCTGGTCCCCACAGCAGCATCTCGCAGCGCTTGGCGGGCACGTAGGCTTGCAGGGATGTACATACTCGGTATTTTTAAACATTTGCAATTGCATAATACTTTAATGAATTCATTTATTCCTCTGTAGCACGACACAGAATGTTGGAGAGAGACTGTGCATACATTAGTGGTGCAGAAAGCTGCTCCGCTCCAGGGAGGCCCCTGATGATCAGACTGACAAGCCCGAACTGTTTGTTGCATGTCCCTCAAGGACACTGCTTGTCCCATAGGACAGGCCAAGCCTGGCTGCACACAGGGCTCTGTCAGGGCTCTTCCCCTTCCTTGGAAGCCATAGAAATCTTCATTTTCTAAAGGAGGTAGTGCCCAGGGCTACAAGATGCTGCCAGACCTGAGGTCATAGAATCCTGGAATGGTCTGTGTTGAAAGGGAACTTAAAGCCCATCCAGTTCCAGCCCCTGCCACGGGCAGGGACACCTTCCACTGGAGCAGGGGGCTCCAAGCCCCCGTGTCCAACCTGGCCTTGAACACTGCCAGGGATGGGGCAGCCACAGCTTCTCTGGGCACCCTGTGCCAGTGCTGCCATGCTGCTGGGGATGCAGCCCAGCACACAGGGGGGACCATAGCAAGAGATGTGGGAGCAGGAAGCCCATAGAAGTGGAATGCAGCAAGTAATTATTTCATGGTCAACTATGGTTGAAGCAGGACTCACATCAGGGTATTGGGTTTAGCAGCAACTAAGTCATATCTGAGGGCATAAAGGTATAACCTCTAGTTACCTTAAAGGATTATAATGTGAATCCTCACACCTTTAGGAGGGGATTTTGTATGTAAATATATAGCGCCTTCATATAACGAGCTCAGAAGCTACCTAGCCTTTCCAAGTTAGGGTGGGTTGTCTCAGTGGGGCAGATGTTTGGGAATTCTTAATGGAAATGCGAAGAGAAATAACTGCAGCTAGAGGCATTCATCAGACCCTCTGTGATTCCCATATTTGTCTTTTCTCAGACGCTAATATCCATGAATTTGGTTGTTAGAGTCATAATGTTATAATTATTTCGTTTAATACTCCAGTTATCCCTTGGGATTAATCCTGACCAGAACAGCAATGTCTGTGAGTCTGGAAGGCATGTTCCAAGAGATTTTTGCATTATGAATGTTAATTTGAGTTAACAAGTGTGATAGCTGGGGGAAAAGAAACCAATGAGCATGAGGACTCCTCGCTTCTGAGCGAGCACAAGGTCTTTTCCTGCCCTTTTTTCCTAGGAACTGAGCCAGTGAGACAGTTTCTGCTGGTGTGGATGCTGATCCTTCGGTGTAGTATTGGAAAACCTGGGTCCATACGTGGAGGTTGTTCGGGATGCATGGTGGGATGGGGGTGAGGTGGGAAGGGCTCTGGACAGAGCTGTGTCCAAGTCCTTTTGATGAGGGATGTAGGGACCAGCCAAGGGGAACGGCTTTAACCTGTCAGAGGGGAGATCGAGCTGAGCTCTTAGGCACCTGTGTGGGTGCTGAGGTGCTGGCACAGAGCGCCCAGAAAAGATTGGGGAAGCAGTAAAATGCTACCAGGATGGAAGTGCTCGTTCAAAGCCATCCTTACCTACCCGCTGGCACAGGGAGGAGTGGCTGGCCAGGGTCTGCTTTGGTTTGCATTGCAAGTTCCCAGTGGCAGCTTTACCAAACAGAATAAACCACCTGCATACACAAAGTCACTTCTCCTTTAAACAAAGGAACCCCGTCAATGTCTGACTTGCAGGGGGTTGCAAATGCTGCTCTTGAAATACTTCTTCAGGTGCTCTCAAACGTGTCTAAGTTGGTCTCTCTGAAGCAAGGTGCTCAGGTGATCCAGGGATGGAGCTGGCTGTCTAATAGCTGTCTCATTTTAGGCACTGAGATGTAAAACACTGAGCTAAATGTGGCAAAGCCTCCTGTACAGCCTGGAGTGAAACAGAGCTCTGGCAGAACCTCCTGAGGCTTCCTCTGAATGGCTGAGGGCAAACAGGGAATCGCCCGGGGCTGTATTATAGGTAGGAAAATTAATGTTACCTGGTTTCTTCTCCACTAGTCCCCAGCCCGCAGATTTGCTCCCAGTTTAGCTCACCTTGTAATAACTCCACAGCTTCTGGATGTGCCGCCTTTGCCCTGTTATCTGCACTAAGCCTGATTGCTGGCATGCAGCACACGGGAGCACCTGGAGCTACCAGGGAAGGACAGGTAGGCAGTGGGCACACGTGCAGCAGCAGGAGGGGACGGAGGAGCCCCAGAAGCACAGCAGTGCTCAGCACCCTGACAGGAGCCACCCCACAGGCTGCTCATGCACTGATTTAGTGCCTGAGCTCAGTCTCCTCCTTCAGCGTAAGCCCCATCCACAGAGCAGAGAATGTCGGTAGAGCCAAGTCCCTTTTCCATGTCTCTGGCTGCCAATTCCTCATTTCTAGTGCAACAGCCTGCCCTTAATTCAGCAGTTAGAGGCTTGTTGAAGGAAATAATGCAGCAATACTCTTGGTGGGAGTCTCAAGACCAGCATTCTAAGAGACAGGAGGAAATGAATGTGAAAACGGGGTGTGTACAAGCCCCTGTCTGAGCGCATCCTTGAAGAGCTGGTATTAACACCTGGTCAAGAGCAAGATCCTTCTCTATAGCTATTTTTAAAAGGCATCCAGGATGATACTGAAGAGCATGGCAATAGTGTGATTAATCGGATGTCTCCTTGAAACAGTTCTGAAACGTGTGAAGTGTTACTTTGACTGCAGTGCACTTTTCCGTCGCAAAGTGAAAATCAAAGTGCAGAACAACACAAAACGCAGAGAGCCTTACTACATGGAATAATGAGGCCATAAAACCAAACAATAAAGTTAAATAATTTACCATAAATATCTAAAGCTCTGAAATGATTCTCTACATTAACTGCCTATGTTTCAAATGATCTTTGCATTCACCATGTCACAGATGGCAACATCAGACAAGAGAGTCCTTGACAAAATCTCGCTGTAATTATTCTTTCCACAGCTGCAGTTATTTTAATGCCTTTTCAGTTAAGCTGAAAGAGACGCACACATTTTATAAATAAGGGCTTTTAACCGGTTTGACAATGAAGCATTTGAAACGTAGAGTGTGGAAAAAAAAAGCCAACCCCAAAACTTTGCCTACATCTCGAAACCTGGGAGAGCAGCAGGCTCGGAGCAGGGACACAACTGCTCTTGCCACAGCAATACTTAGCAATTAAAGCTAAAGTGATGCTGATTGGAATGGCCTCAGATAGCTGTTCCCGGTGACTCAGGGAGCTGCCCAGACTGTCTGACAATTGGTCTTATTTTGGCTTTTGGCTACCAGCTTGGAAGAGCCCTTTCTCCATTGAGAAACTGCCCCTTGAGGGCAGACGGGAGCTCTGGGGCTGGCTGCCAGGAGGAAAATACAGCTTGGATGAGGTCAAGGTTAAACACTGCTCAAGAGCGAAGCTTTCAGCTGCAGACAAGTTTGGTTGGCTCTTCTTATTTGTTTTGGGGTTTCCCAAAGTGCTTTAAATGGCATGTCCTTCTCCCTAAGGAACACCACGGAACACGCCTCTCCTGTCCCCAGCTGACCCTAGGGAGCTGTGCACTGCATTTGCAGAGCCTGGGCTGATGCTGCCCAAGTAACAAGGATGAAGCGCTCTGGCAGAGGCTGTGTCCCTGGGGATAGACACAGTTTGGGTCTCCTCAGACCCAACTCAGACAGATGGTTCAAGTATCCCCCTCAGCACTTGGTTATACTCCCTCTTACCACTGTTCCCATTTGTTTCAGCACATGGTCAATACCTCACCCTCCCTGACCTGGGGGTAATTCAGCTTTAATGGCTTTAACTGCCAGAGGGGAGACTGAGATGAGCTCTTGGGCAGAAGCTCTTCCCTGTGAGGGTGCTGAGG